>LPNX010209462.1:358287-371732 GCA_001517045.1 Pseudotsuga menziesii | reverse complement strand
ATATATATATATATATATATAGCAAGAAAATAACTAGTGCCTTAAAATGGAGTCAAAATAAAATCAATGTACTTGCATGTGCTTGGAGTGAATGTTTTGCAATTGCTTCTTGGTACGTTTTAAGTTAATGTGAGATATGAGTTGATTAAAATTAGGCGAAGGGGTGGACTCCAGATATACCCGAGAGTACTTGTAGTATGTTCAAAACTAAACCTTCACGGCTACCCGCAAGGAATATGTGGGCTGAATGGAGTCTCTGGGGCAATTGTTCATAATGCACCCGTTAGGGTGTGACAGAGATTGGCACCCCGAGGTCACTTTTCAGAAGTTCTCTCTTCCTTTAGGTATTTTGCCACCGTAATGGTTTGATCTAGGTGTTGGATTTTCACCTGATGGTTTGTCAATTTGGGAGAGTGAATCCTAATTATACTAGTCACTCAAATGCTTTTGATACAGCTTGACTGATCGGACGAACCGCAGCCAAGTGCAGAGCATACACACTAGAGTATTGTCAATTTTAGTAAATTTTGAGATGGATGTTCTTGTTAAAAAGAAAACCCTCCAGGAACCTCTTTCGGTCCAAGTGGACCTCAATCGGGGAATCAAGGAGGGGTTGATTTTATTATGGTTACTGAAACAAAAGATGATAGCGAATGAAACATAAAAAGATAAGCAAACCACAATTTTCTAATTAGACTACCACGAACCTTTCTTCACCTTTTGGCTCAAAAGGAGGCTCGTGGGGTAAGTATTAAAGTTACTTTGAAACCAATAGAAATGGAATATGGAATTGATTTTAAATCAAAGTATACTACCCTGCAGATTAATACTACGCTAGATTGAAAAAAGATGAATGAAAAGCAAAAAATGACATGGACGCAAATCCCCCCAGGGGGGATGGGGAATGGGCTCGAAAGAGCCTATTCAAAATTATTTTTATTACCAGCAGTTACAATATCAGCAAACTGATATGATGCCTCTTAATTCTTATATAGAATGAAACCAAGAGCTTACAAAGTGCAAAAATTAAAGATTTCAGTTAAAAAGGGAGACCCCTGGGGGATTCAGAAGGCCCAAAAGTCACTTTCGAGCAGCAGCTCCTCTTTTTTGTTATACCTGCTAAAAACCAACAAGCTTATTAGACTGAAATATGCCCAAAAGCACTCTGAAAGTACCTTTGGGTCAGCTTACTTTTAACCAATAAAAGCCAAGTAAAAACTAGTTAAAAAAGGTAAAAAGGGAACCAAGGAAAGTGTAATATCCCAAATCCCGATATTTTCTATTTCTAAGCAAATATGCTGATACAACTGGGCATGCAAACTGCCATGCAAAAATCCCTATTTTATAGGAAAAATTAAGGTTAGGGTTTGTGAGATAGAATGAACACTTACCACTGATAAGCCGGCTAGACTGCTTTGGAGAAAGTATGCAAGCAACGAGAACTGGATTGGAGATGGGCAGATCTCTTCTGCTTCCGGTGAACCCCCAACAGCAAGAACCCCAGTCAGAAAAGGGTGACGCTTTCAGTGAAGGAGGTGTCCGATGAAGCTGCCGATTTGCAGGACTGATAGCCTTCCCGTGCTGGAGAGAATGCCTGGTACATGTGGGATTTCTGAGACCTCTAGGCAGGATAGCGACTTGCTCTGGTGAGACAGCTGCTCACGCCCCTGGGATCCCGAAACTGCTGATAACTGCTCCGGATGAGCACGGACGGATCTGATAATCACCGAGTATTGGAGTATGATGCTGATGATGAGAATGGTGCCTAAGTTTCGGAGTAAAGCTGAGATCTGAAGGCCCAGCAACTGATTAGGGATTTCTGGCTGAAAACCCCCTCCTTACGGCTGCACATGTGTCCCTCCAACGATCTATACCATATACTGGATAACTTATGAATGAATGAAGAACAAGTGGTGAACCTGTATGGCTTACCCTGAATAAGACTAGGACAGATGTTTCACTGCCGAAATCCCATTAGCTGATGACTCCGTCTCCAACCCCAACTGCTGTGCGGCACGCTGTGCTGCTATCCAAGAGCTCCCAAAATAATCATAATCAAAAGTGAAGTCTCATTTCGCTTTATCCTCTATTTATAACGTTCAACTGCGAAAACCCTTATCTTTGACCTAATTAGGTCACTTTATCTTCTAATTTGCCGTTGACTTGCATGCATGCGGATGGAGACTTAAAGAGTGCATGCATCATTAAATAATGCTTGGATGGCATGCACGAAGGTGGCCTTTGGCCTCGGTGGCCCTTCTTGACCTAATGATGATGCCCTAGATCTTCTATGGATGGCATCAGTCCTTAGCTGATTCCCTAGCCGTCAGTAACCGCTCGAACCCACAAGAATCACATAGGTTAGCGGTATTGGGCCTCAAGGCCTAATTGGAAGAGGACATTACAGAAAGCAAGCTTTCCTTGGGATCTTGGCTTGCCTTTTAGGCAGCCAATATGATGTGCACTGATTGCTAGATTTATCTTTTATAACAGAAAACAGTAATCGAATGCATGCAAGCTACAAATTCTCTTTAAAATTCCATGCAAAAAGGACGATTTCCCTAAAGCTAGATCCATAATGCTTATGAAACCTTTTAAGAACAAGATCTAGATTATGGGCTTTGAGAAGATAGATCTATGATAAATTTACTTTAAGATGATAGATCTAAACAATATCAAAGCTGTGAACAAAGTAACCGGGTAAAAGAATTGATTTTGAAGGAGGAAGAGGAGGAGAGAAATGCTGGTAGGCTTGAAGATCCACCGTGGAGCTTTCAGGTGGAATGTTGAGGGACTATGCCTTTGGAAGGTTTTGGAGAGAGTGAAGAAGCAAACTAGATCAACATCCTCTCCAATCTAGGAACCTGCAGCTCAGCTGAAATAAAAAAACTTGCCGAAATACTTGTGAGATCCGATTAGTACATACACAAAGATTCAGAATAACATGCATATAAGCTTATAGAACATGCTGAATCTAGATCTCTAAACATGCATCAAAAGAAAGAGATGGCCAATAAACTTATTGAAAAGCACCGTTCCTATCAAGATTATAATAAGCTTATTATCAATCTTAGCAATGAATCCACAAGCAATCAACAAATTATGAACACAGATACAGGTTACCTCAGTAAAAAAATGGCAATGATCATCCACACATACAATGGCACAACATCGTCTTGCCTCCAAAGCTTCTCTTTATTTCAAATGAACAATAACAACAGTACAATAGCAGCAACACCTCAATCCTAGTTCTAACTAGCTTGGAAGAGGGAGCTTGTGCTTGGATTTATACAAAAAACAGGAGATCTAGCCCAGGGGGGGCACAAATCCCAAGGAGGCAGATCAAATCAGCTGATGGAGAGTCAATCAATGTAGATCTGAAGCTGAACTGAGCCTACTTGTCAACCGGGGGGCTGATTGAGCTGACACATCAAGCCATAAGCTGACACATTATAATATAGCAAATTAATAATACAAACACGTTATACAATTCATCATTATAATTTTCAAATTTGTCATTTGAATCTTGATATTCATATTTCTAATTTCAGTCATTGTAATTGAAAACTTGAATCAATGATATTGCATGCTAAAATAGTGAAATAGTAAATTACGAAAGACTAAGACTGAGATAGAGAGTAAACAACAATTAAAATTAAAATTTTGTTTTTTTAAACTGAAATTGGGAAAATCGTGGGGTGCGTCTAGGAGCCCCCCAGTTTCTGGAGGGGGCGTGTGGGAGCCCCTCTTCACCGGAGCACGGTGTAGAACAGGGGGACGCGTCCCCTTGTGAGTTTCTGAGACTTTCCTGATTTTGGGGACGCTGGGAAATGTTTCCCCAAGAGCCCCCGGGGCGCAGGGAGCGAGGGGGGCGTGTCCCCGACCCTGGGGGGCGAGTCCCCTTGTAACACTGGGAAATACTACAGAATTATCAAAAATTCTAAGTAAAAAAACTAAGTAAACTACAAAGAATCAACTAAGTAAGGCAAGCTAGAAAGCAAGATTGGATTCACCCAGTGGAACTTATGCTAAGCTTCACAAGGTGACCTGTTGATGGACTGGTTCATTATAGCGAACTTCTACGGATTGCCATATGTCACTGCTTGAACTTCAGGTTATGAAACTCACATCTGAGAAACCACTGTCTGATCCCTTTCTGGAATATCTTCCGAAATTCGATTTGGATCTTCCTACCCCGAGATATATCATTTGTCCCTAGGTCACCTGTTTAAGACTGAATTTTGGAAGAGGTTGGAAACCTGATTTGGAAGGATCATATGTCGTAAAGTACGGCGAATATGAGGTTGAAACTCATACTCAAGGTACATCAACATTTCATCTTAGGCATGTCCGAGTTTCAGCTCCTGGACCTTCATCAAAATCAATTTGCAGCGAAAGTTCCCATATGACTAGATTTTGCCTTCTAGGGTTTCAAGCATGAATACCTAATCTCCGTCAGTTGCAGTAGTAGCAGTGTTATGGTTGTGTTGAGGCCTGGAAAATCGCAGGCAACAACAGCAAGGGATTCTCCCCAGTCAACGTTCCCAACTAGCCCGTGACTGTTTGGTATAGGGAATTCGTCCGGTTTGCGGTCCGGCTACCGTAGGTCAAAGTAACAAAAAACAAAGGTTTTATCGGTTGCGGCTCGGTCCACCGTGTATTTTTGTATTTTTTGATTTAAGTATGATGTGCACATGCCTAATTAACCATGCAGGGTGATAAGGATGCCAGGGGCAGTCACAATGTGATGCGCAGGTTCTTACCTCTCGTCTTAGCACTCACAAGCATCTCAATCACATATGCAGTAATGAAATAAAGCTAACTATCTACCTATCTATCCCCGGGGAGCAAACTGTAACTTAATTATGAGTAATGTGTATTGTGCATGAATTATAAAGAGAAATTACAGGTAGCTGATGTTTCTTTCTACAACACATGAACGATTAAAGATATTTCAACAATCAGATAGCCAATTGTTTTATGAACAATATACATTACTCACGGTGGTAATTCCACAAAATAAACCAGAAATCATTTAAACAAGAACATAGGTTCTAAGAGTTAGAACGATCTCACGGTTAATGGACAAAAGCTGAAAAAACAAAATAGTTCATCTTTTCGCCATCCACAACATAACATTTGAAAGTGCCACCAATCTTTCTCCAACAGGCAAACAATGCTTCTTTATTGCAAAGAGAAATAGTTTTTTTTACAATTGTTGCTTTTCATGTCTAACTGGGAAAAAGCCCCCTTTTTCCCTCTTAGTCTATTACATTTATACAAAAGGGTGAAACTGTTGGGCTGCCCAAAAGTACCTTTTGGGCTTCCCAACTCCTCGCCTCCCAACATTTTATCTTCCTCGAATATTTACAAAATCGTTACATATTGCAAAAAGTGAACAATCTTTATGAGGAGGGCCCCACTTGGGCATCCAAAAATTTCTTCCATGCCACGGCTTCAGAGGCAATGCCTTCGAATGCACAAGGTTCTAGAAACTGAATGTTGATCTCAAACTTCTCAGCCTGGTTCTTTATAGCCTCAATCTTGGCTGCACTTAATCGAAGCTGATCCTCCAGAAGCTGTGCACTGATGGCTGAATGATCTACTTCTTTCTTCAAGATCTGATCATCCAGGGCTTTAATATGATGTACTTTAGCCTCCTCCTGATATCTCTTCTGCAACAACTCCATAAATGAGTTGTGGTCCGGGAAAGCATCAAGCCTCTGCTCGGCCTCTATCTGGCACCGGTTGTAAGTGATAAGGAGCCTTCTGAAAAACTCAGTGCATGCTCCTTTCGTCTTCTTAACGGCCTTCTTGAAATCCTCAGCGGTATTTATAGCGAATTCTAGCAAATCATAATCCCGCTTGAGGGCCAGTTGATCCTTTGATGGCAGTTTTGTTGGGGTTTCTTCATTGTTTTCCAGCCTTGCCATTCTTGCAGTCAGGACTTCAAGGACGTCCTGAGATCTATCCACAAAGAAAGAGGAGGTTTCCAGGATCTCCTCCAATCGGCCATCTATCTGCAGAACTTTACATCTCTCCTCTTCTATGGCGGTCTGCAGTTGTAGCATCTTGGCCTTTTGTGCCAACACATGCTCTTTGAACGGTTGTAGATTGACCTGCTGCTCCCTTGCTTCCTCCAGAGCAGTTGTTAGAGATGAAATCTGCTCTTGATGTTTCTTTTCCTGTTCTTGGGTGTGCATCTCATTGGCCTCCAAGAGGATCTTTTGCTGCTCTTCTAGCTCTTCTACCTTTCCCAGCAGCTGTTCCTTTTCAATCTTTAGCTCTTGATATTCTTTCTGCACTCTCTCCAGAGACTCCTGTGTAGTTTCCATAACTTGTCTCTCCACTTGGAGGAGCTGCAGTTCATTCTTGGAGGCTCTCATCTCTTCTTTCATGTCCTCATACTTTCTTTTCAGCCTATTGCTTTCTTCTCTTTCTTTCTTTAATGTATCCTTAAGTTGAGCAGAGGATTTCTTGGATTGCTC
This sequence comes from Pseudotsuga menziesii, assembly GCA_001517045.1. NCBI lineage: Eukaryota > Viridiplantae > Streptophyta > Pinopsida > Pinales > Pinaceae > Pseudotsuga > Pseudotsuga menziesii. Next base: position 365,244 of record LPNX010209462.1, on the reverse strand, counting down.
CAACTCTGTCATGATCTTGTCTACATTATCCTCTGAAGCTTGGATTAATGCAGCTCCTGCTCTGATGGTAAATCGAGGGTCATGGTCTGTTCCAAATACAACAGGTGTATCTGTTATCATTTTTCCAGGCAGACCTCTCGTTTCAATCTTCCTTTCTGTTCTCTTCATTATTCTCTTTGTCGCCCGGTCATAGAAACAGTATTGAAGTCAGGGATCTCTTCCCCTTTTTTCTGTACAAAGGGGACCAGCTTGAGTGTGGGGACCATGGGTGTGCTGGCAGCAGGTACTTGTGGGTCCTGAACCACGGGGTTCTCCACGTTTTGGGTTTGTCCTCCAGCTGTATCAGAGGCTGATTGTTCTGTTTGCGTCAATTTTAGCCTCTCTGCTTCTTGCTTCTGCAGCTCCTCATCGAGCTTCTTTTTCTTTTCTTCTTCTTCTTTCCTTGCATCTTCCTCAGCTTTTCTAGCTGCCTCTTGCGCAGCTTTTCTTTTTCTTCTTCTTCTGTGTGCAGCCACCCTGCAGCTTCTTGTGCCAACCTCTGGGCTTCCTCATTTCTTCTCTTGGCTTCTTCCTCGGCTTTTGCTTGTTCCTCTCCCTTCCCACCTTTGGTGGAGATCTTCTTCTTGAACCTCCTCCTCAAGGCTGTCATATTCAGTGCATTGCAGAAGACAGATTCTTCCTTAACCCAATGGTGGGTGTACTCAAAATTCACGTTGTTTGCTTTGCAATGTTCAGCTACTTTATCTTGGGAGTCATTTCTATGGAAAGGCATCTCCCCAAAATGAAACCTTTCCAACTCTTCTACAAATTCATCAGCTTTCTTCACCCTAGTGAACCTGTAACTTCCTAACTTGAAGGGCAATGGAGGATAGGCAGCCTTCTTATGCTCAAACAAGAAGCTTCCGATGCCATCCAAGAAGACCTGCCTCACTGCCTCCTTGTGAATGATGTAGTCGGTGGCATATTTGGGCAGCAGGGAGGGTGTTCTTGAACCTCCAAACATCCTGAAGTAAAGGCCATCTTCAGTCAAATAGTAATCTGCATAATCTTCAATTACTTGCAGCGCCTCCTCTGACATGCAATCACACTCCTTCACGAAAATGAGTGTGTATAAGGGCATGATGAAGTGTTCACAGACTTCTCGATAATGGCTGTGGTACTGGTGTGCCCACAATGGTTTATAGGCAGCATAGACATGCATTCTTTCCCGATCCTAGATGCACCTGAGGCCGGGGAAAGGCTGATTGCACAATATACAGTCTACAAGTATGGAACTCATATAGAATTCCGATCTCTTTTGGGCTACTCCTCCCAAAGCAGCGACCATGCAAGCTGAAAGACTATTTGATACAATGCTGGCCCAGTTGAAAATTGTCCCCTGGGTTGCAACATAAAAAATGATGGGTATCCATTCCAATTTGAAGAACCTGCCATGGGCTCTCCCAAAAATCCTGTTGAGCATTAAAGCTATGAACCTATATGGGGTCCTTAAGCTAGCTGTATCATAATCACCCGTTGCCCTGGTTCTGAAATGTTTTCCTGGCAACAACATTCTTTTCATAGTCTCAACAGGGTCCATTCTAACGTTGTTCAGCCAATCATCGGATAAAAACAATTGTGCTTCTGGCATATGATAGGCCAGGGCTACATATCCGGGGCTATAAGCAGCATAGCCCTGTTTTTCAGCATTCTCCAGGATCATTGTTCTGCCCGAGGCAGAATCCAACCAATTACTTTAGAGCATGGGAACAGCTCTGGTCTGGTGGCAATCTTTATCAGTGAGGATCTTTCTATGTTGGCATATATGGATTCTTCTTCCAAGCCTATATCCAGAACTTCTCTGCGTGTGATCAGCCTGTAAATCTCCCCCCACTAGTATTCCGGTTCGACACCAGATATACACTTGGTGTCTTCATATATGTATTCTGTTTTGGTAATGACTTCCACTTCTGGCTCCTCCTCGATCACAGGGGCCTTCTTCTTTTGCCTTTTTGACATTGTGAGTTCGAAATCTTCCTGTCATATATATACAATTTATCATCATCAAGACTCTTCCGCCTAAGTTGCAAATATTAAGACACAATGTGCAGCGTCTTACTCCTTCTATGGGTACCATGACAGCAATTAGTTAATGAAGCAAACATATGCACGTATATAAGCTGAAATGGCCTAACTAACAGAACTATTGAAACACAACGTGCAGTGTTCAGTGATTTTGTCTATGATGGAAAATAGTTATATGCAGTAAAATGTGCAAGCTACCACTGCTTTCCAATACCAACAATTCTAACAATATAATCGGGCGGGAAGAGCATCTACATTAACATGACTAAAACCTCCGCTCTCTGCGGGTGCCATTATCATTCCGCTGCACGGGACACACAGGGGAAAATTCACAAGATTTCAACAATGCTCTAACAAAACCGTGCCCACGCACTTATGGTGAACAAACTAAAAGTAGTGGCATATCCCCTTCCATCGGCTAGGGGTTCGACACTGAGCTCGAATGGGGTTGCGCGGAACCATGTAGGCGAAACTGCTGGGGTTTAAAGGATGCGGGTTAGCACAAAAACGGGATAAACAGCCCAAGCCCCACAGGGAGAGGCCGTGGAATCCTAATCCTACCCAAGCATCATCACACAGGGCGGATTGGTGCAGACAGCGTAACGGCCGTCTGCACCAAACCCCCTCATCTCTAAGCGCAGGGTTGCATAATGATAGGCCGCGGAGTAAAAAACACCCTACGGGAGAAAACGCCCTCCCACGAACCATTTTGATACAACATCCTCAATATATACACATGTAACTCACAGATAAAGGGGAAAACGACCGCGACAAAAAACCTAATCGTAACAAACATCGACCACATGCTCAAACGGAATGGGGAAAGGAAAATACGAGCCTACCTGGCACTGCACCGTGTAACCGGCGTGGAGAGACCTGTCAACCTTCCGAGCTCGAGACACCTGGAATGCGAGTACCGAAAACAGGGGACCGGGCGAGCGCGAGCGGGTGACAGCACACGACTATGACAGTTTGCGACAATCCCAACAGGAATAGAAAATAAAAAATCCAACAATCCCAACCCCATACATATATATGGTCAACATGCGCGGCAGGGGGAAAAGTTAAAAGATTGGACGTCGGAGATCCTTGGATCGGAAGTTGAAAGTCTATTTCTTTCCACAACGGTGGAGGCCCAAAACATCACTCTATTCGCGGGGACAGCTGAGAGATAATAAACAACGCGCGTCGGAACTCTAAACCATCGGAGCGGAAGCGGGACGGGAGCCGCAACGGCTGACCCGTGAAGGATAAATCAATCCGCAACGGCGAGTAAAGTCTAAATCGGAAGAAAACTACTAACACATTGGCCAGGTTAGCACTTCGGCAGCCGCAACGGCGGAAGCCCAAGGCTTACGGAACCGATGAAAATGACAAAGCGGGAATCAAAAGCCAAATAGTAATAATCGGGAGACCTTACGATTTGCCGCCCGCAACGGCGGAAAAAGAAATAACAAATCCTTCCGATGTCAACCAAAAGATCGGCCGATTGAGAAAATGTGTCGGAGAAAACTTAGAAGCCAAGTTTGACTATTTTGCCACAACGGCGGGATTCAAAACGACTAGACGTTCGGAAAAGGAAAAGCATTTCGCCGCCGCAATGGCGGAAGCCCGAGACTTACGGGGCCGGCTAAAATCACAAAGCGGGAGCCGAACATTCAAACAGGAATCGGAAGACTTAGCAGTTTTCCATCCGCAATTGCGAAAGAAGAAGTCATAAAAAGTCCCAATGCAAAACCAGAAAGCAGCCGATGTGGAAAACCAACGAAGCCAAACCGATTATCCATCCACAACGGCAGGGGGAAAAAAAGCAAATACATTTCCGATTCAAACAAGCTGAGAACGAATTTAAAAGCAGCGATGAAGTTCGAACGAATAGTGGATTGTTTCGAGCGTTATAGGAAGAATCAAACAAGTGGCAGATCAATCCAAGTCATAAGAAAAGTCTTTCTCAAAAGTCCCTAGATCAAACCAAAGAAGAAAATCAAACTAATCTAAGCAAAAGGAGGGTCCTAAATTTTTTTGGATTTTTGGGAAATTGTTGCAGCTACAACAGGTTGCACAAAGACTTCTTTTAGGGTGGCTCTGATACAATGTTAGAATTTTAATGGTTATACAAGATCTTAAAACATTTAACATCATAACATCATAACTATATGCAATAGGATCCTTGAAAGAAAGACAAGCACAACAACATGAAAAGAACACAGAGATTTATCCTAGGAAACCCTCTTGGGGGAGAAAACCCAACAAAACTTCCTCAATATAGAATTCGACCAAGTACAGTGAACATCCCCAAGAACAAGACCAACAACTTCCTCTCTCGAATGAGCCTCTTCACTCTCTCTCTTAGGCACTTGCTTGAGTGTGAAGTGTGTACAAATGAGAGAGGCGCCTCCTCTATTTATACTCATCAAGTGAGTGACAACTAACTAGGTCGGTCTGTTGCTGTAAACAGGGCTGACTTACCTAGAGAGACTCAAAATAACATTTATATAATACTTTTGTGGGTACTATTGCCCCGACTTATAATGGAGGTTCTACCTCAAGACTTTTACATGACCAATTACATCAAGGACATCTCCTGAAGGATGAATAATAATAATAATATAATAAAAGTACAATAGAATATCTTCCAAAGTTACATTTCTTTAACATATTCCACTGATTTTCACTGACAATCAAGATGAATGAGTGGTATAGTAAGTGGGCATTAATGCTGAGAAAGGACAGCCACAGGGAGGCAACTCCATCGAATAGTGAAAGAGAGAACAGTAGGAATGCAAAATGTTGGAATTGGTAATAGATAAAGTCTGCCTGGCACATGTTCATCCAGATTTCACACCATCCCAGTTTTCATGGAGATCCATAAACAATGAATATACACCTTATTGAATATTAAAAATCTGATCAGCAGGTGAGACATAAGGGTTTTCGTCTATTCCAGACATGTCCTAAAATGTGAGAAAAGTAATTTCTGTTGAGTAGTCTATTTAGGCTAGTCCATAATAAGCTGGAAACCTCTCTATCTTTATTATTTTTTAATCTTCAGTCTCCAAATTTGTGACAAACATATATAAGAGTAATTCAAAGGCAGGGACAGTTTCTCATCCTTTGGCTGTATCCTCTTGTCAACCAAAAAAGGGCGGTACTATTAATGGTCATAACTTGTTGAAAATAATAGTTATATTAAAAAGCCACAAACACAGAAAGAGTTGCAGAGAACAATTGGAGAGATTGACTTGCCATAGAAAGTACAAGTCTTGACTCTTGACACATACTACTCCAGTTTTTAAACGTGTATATAGTGAATTATATGCAAAGTATACACTTAAGTATCCGCATTTGCCAGGATCATGCTTAGATGGCAAAAATATGTGTGGGTAGGATGGCCATATTAAGGCTACTCCCACATAAGTGAGATACAGAACAATAGGGATGAAAGAATTCGAGATTGTCCATTTATGCATTGGCCCAAAGGCACAATTCTATTGTTGATTTCATATAGTAGCTTAAGAGCAGCATAATATACACAGGCCAATTTGAGTCCAACTGAGTAACTTCGATGCTATATATCCATTTCATATATCTGTCTGATTAATAAATCCCTAGGATTATAAATAGTGGGGCCTGATTTTGCTTTCTGGTTGAGTTCGGGGCAAGCATTGCTGGGTTTTGGCAAGTCTGATGAGTGCGGACTGATTTCGACATGTTTGGCAAGTTCAGGCCAAATTTTCACCTGTTACTTGTTTCAGGATGGACCCAGCAAGACTTGTCAAGTTTCATGGGTCTTGGTAGAGTCTAACAATACTGGGAACATTGGGGCATTGCATGTAAGCCTGAACTTAAGTTCCCTACTTATGTATCCTTTGTTGAACATAATATGTCATATGGATAGAGGTTACACTTTTGATGTTCTTACTGATTTCTAAAGAGTGATTTATCGCTCAAATTGTTGTGCATTTACTTAAAAAATATAAAAATTTCAAAAGTTTAGTTTATCATTCAAATTGTTGTGCAGTTTAGTTAAAAAATAGAGACATAATAAAATATTATGATATTAATCATTTAGTATCTAACTTATAATGATGCTTGAGTTGCTTTCTTTATAGTTATAATAATCTTATTCTTTAACATATTTTGATAGGTCTCTCTTATCATTTTTTGAAATGGATATAACTTGCTTAGATATTTTCACCTTCTTGTAGGATATCCTAATGCATATATTAGCATTACACTTTCATTATTTAGCTTGGATAATATTCTTACTAGGAGGTCCAAACTTATCAGGTTAACAACTGTGCAGGTGAGATAGATCTGTTGAATGTTAGCTTTGATGGTCCTCATGCACCAGATAGAATTTCAGCAAAAGCAGGAGTAATTGAACTTCAAAGAGTAGCTCCATTGAGAAGGTGTATTTCACTTTTTTTTTCATGTCAGAATGGAAAATTTCTTATATTAATTAAATATAGATGTATCTAATGTGCTTCTAAATAATGGAAGCCAATGGGATTGATTGTGCAAATTCTCAATATATATTGCGGTTATTTTTTAATAGAGTCATCCATGTCAAATTGTACTGAAGTTATGGGAGGATAAAAAAAAACTGACGCCGTAGACAATATCCAAGCAAATGCTTGATGCGAATATTGCTATACACCTGTTTTATCGGTAAGCTGTTAGAAAAGCAAAAGTTATTACTGTAGGTGGATACTTGTTTGGCTACATGGTCAATGGAAGCTTCCATGCAGCCTTTTTGTAAGACAAGCATTGGTTCTATTACAAAAAATTGAACACAGAAACCAAGAAAACAAAAAAACATGGAAGAGGAAAATACTTCTTAAATAATAAAATGGTGAGAGCACATGTCCTGTTATAGGAAGGAATGATATA
>LPNX010209462.1:205530-356264 GCA_001517045.1 Pseudotsuga menziesii | reverse complement strand
GCACCCCAACACATTTACTTTCGGTCTCATTTACTTTCAGCTCTATATTTGTTCATGCAGTGAATGTTCAATATTTGTTTAAAGTGCTTCAAGTAAATACAACTTAAGGTCCTNACAACTTAAAGTCCTTTCTTTTTTCATTTACTGAATTTCATTTAAGGCATTTTCCTTGTGCTATCTCTTGTAAATCTAAATTGTAACTATTTTATTTGTTCATATTGTTCATATTGTAAATCTTGCTTAGCTTAGGCAACTGTGGATAATCATTCCTATTCTTTGTAAGTTTGTAACTTGTAATCTTTTGACTCCATTTAATCTAGGCACTGGTCTTGTAATTTTGTAACCTTAAAAAAGATCCCTTTAATTAATTTGTCATTAATTAATAAATCTGGAACTTAGTATTCCGTAGGGACTACCCCCCTTGGCTCTGTTGGGATCTAGCCTAAACGGAGGAGTTGTGGACTGTGGTGACAGTGGTCCCCAGCTCTAACTTGCCCCCAAGGACACACACAGCGGGTTGGAGACTTTCCCGTGTCATAAAGTGTGTATTAGGCGGCAACAAGCTCTATATGTATAAACCCTGAAATGACTTAAATGTACAAGTCATTAATACAACATTGAAGCATGTACTAAGTCAAAAAGTGACTTTGTTAATGTGCCTCAGACGTAAGTCTATAGACTAAATAACTCCAACATCCTCCCTTAATGCTCATTCTAGAAACTAAACCAAGTTTGTCTCTAAATTTTATAGAAATAACCTGGCCAAGAGAGATGCTGAGGATGTTTGCAGTCAGTTTCTGAGTTGGAATAGGGTATGCTGTTTCGCCACCAAGCCTGCTTTATACAAATCAATTAAACCATCTTGTTTATACTTCATCTTGGAAACCCACTTGCAACCATTTGCTTCCTTTGGGGAGGCAATTCTATAAATTGCGAAAGTCTAATTTTTTAACAATGATTCAAATTCTTCATCCATGGAATTCTTTCAATGCCTTGCACTATCACTTTGTTGACGCAAGCTTTTGACCCTTGTTAACACACATGGGTCTGCTAGGATAAAGTCCTCAAAATGTGATTCCCACCTGTTATTGGCAGACCCTCTAGCTTGCAAGACTAGTTGTTGGATTTATCTTAGGTGTTTGTGGGTTTTATTTAGTTTTCAATTTTAAATTGCAGAAAGTAGATTGTAGAATCTAGATCCTAGTACTAGGAACAAGTTTAAAAAATGAGAAGTGAAATAAAATATTGAATAAATCCAAAAGCATGAGTAGTCAGTAGGCTCTGGTTCATCCAATTTCAAAGATGAATTAGATGGGCAATATAGCGATACACATTCTATTTGTATCCTTGTTTGAAAACCAAGTTACTTAAAATTATCAGGTGAGAGAATGATCAAAGAAAAAGTTTGATAGCACTCACAGTAAAACCAAAAGTGTCATACATGAAATGAAGATAACTTCCATTCATAAACAAAAGCTTCAAATTTATTAAATTAGATTGCTAACGAAGTTACCTGACATGAGGACCTGGGACACGGAGGACACAGAAATATCACTATTTTGATAAGCAAGAGCTACTTGATGCTTTTGGAAGAAGAGGTTAAATGCTTTCTCAATAGCGTATTGATGATTATGATGCTTCTCAAGATGGTTATGATGATACCTTTGATCATATTTGATATTTCTGGTAGTAGTCATTCTTGCATTACAGAAAATTTGGGGTCTAAAATGGGCCTTACAAAAAAATGTGCCATGGATGAGTTGGATCGAATTTCATTTCTCAAGCCAATAGAATTTCAATAGCTTTGGTCAACCATTATGGTTGAGTTGGACATACGATGCTTATGTGTCATATTTTTATTTGACAATAGCTAACCCCATCAAAACCTCACCTTGGTCAATACCATGAAAAGTTCATCTCGAAATATGATATATATACTCGAAATAATAATTATAGATTATCTTATATTATCACTACTTCCAGGTTCTTTAAAACATAAAGCTTACATTAATTAAAATGATAGTGGAGTAATTTTGAAATACTAAAAACATTTATATAATTAATATTTTAAAAAGAAAACTAAATAATATTTAATTTTAAATGGGAGAAAATTAATTTTAACTCTATTTAAATATTTTTAAAAATTAAAATAAATAATATTTAATTAATTAGATGTTTTTCTCCTAGAAATACTAAAATGTCCACCCCAAAAAATCTATATGGAATTATGGAAAACTCAAAACATGAAAGTTGTATTTCTCATGAAGACCTTTCCAATGATACCAAGAGCGTCTGATTCCGAGTCAAGGAGTGAATGTTATCGCAAAAATACTGAAATATTCTTTTTTCTCTCTCCTCTTTTTATATTTAGGATACATTTTAGTGTTAAGTAATTTCTTATTAATTTTTATTATATATTATATTATAAAAAGTTATATAATATATTATAATAAATATTGATCATTAGTGAGTTAGATTTTGATTATTATTTTTTATTTTATGTAGCTTAATATCTTTTATATATTAATTATGATTTTTTTATATAAATTTATATAATATATATTAATAATAGATATTGATTATTAGTTAGGTAGTTAGTTAGATATTGAATATTATTCTTATTGTATGTATTTTAATATCTTTATAAAAATTATATAAAATAATAATAATGATTGTTTATTTTTGGTATTATTGTAATTATATTTTTTCATTATAATTTTTCTTTTTAGTTTTAGATTTTATTTAATATATAAAAAGTAGTGGTACATTTATACAAATTTAAATAACTATAATATAAATTTAGAAAATTTACCACTATCATTTATTGTGTGTGCACAAGAATTTAAACCTTACATTAATATTTTCAACCCTCATCTCTTAACTCTACACTAACCCAATATACTTGTCAACCGCTATTAATGAGACAATATAGGTTGACTTTCACTAGATAACACCTTTAACTTAGTGTGACATGGCATATTTATATTGTGACGTGGCTTTTTTTTATTATTTTCCTTAGGAGGCCAATTTTAAACCCTAAACTTCCTCTAATGGTATTTATAAGAAGGGCACTCTTGATGTTACATATGCATTATTGGCTACTAATGAATTGGTTTCTCCTTTGTTTGAGAAACATACTAGGTCTTGGTTGTTGTGTTAGATAGGGTATACAAGTGGAACACTTGGGAAGAGTGGACAAGGAATTGTTGTCCCTATTTAGTCAGAGATGAGATCGTTCAAAGAAAGACTTGGATATGGTGAGATCCCTTGCCTAAATGGAGGTTGTTGTCACACAACTTAGCATCACTAGGATTGCAAAGAATAATCGACTACTAACTTGGTGGAACCTCAGGATGATACCCCTAAGTGTCACATGGGTAAGGTCCTCCATCTTTGGGTTTCCTAGATCAACGAGGCAGACCCTGAATAATCACAGGAGGTGTCCCTAGTCAAGCTTTTCTGGGTACTTACCAGTGAAAACAAACTTTCCCACAGTACTCACAAGACCGATTTGTATGGAATGTAAATTTCCTTAAAACCCAGTCTTGAGTTACACATTATTTTTTTTCTTTTTTATTATTACTACTGGCAACCACAAATGAATTTCTTCACAATTTTTCAGTGTTCCACGGGGACGCGTTTCCACGTTTTTTGCGTCCTGGGGACTTGGGGACTCCTGGGCGAAACTTTCCCTCCCCAACCATGCCCCTGGAATTTTTTTTTTAATGTTTTCCCATTATTTTCACATTTTACAATTCCTACTTGGTACTACCTAGAAAATAAATTGATATATTTAGTATTTACAATGCGCAATCATTAATATACATCAAATGAATTATTATTTTTGATATTTTATTTTATTTTTATAATTTTAGAGATGTCCCCACGTCCCCCCCGAATATCCCTAAATTTGGGGGTGGTCTCCACGCGTCTCGAATGTGCGTTTCCTCGCTCCCGCATCCCCCCTTCCCGGAAACTTGGGGGAACATTGCAATTTTTGTAGCGGAAAATAAATACTGAGAAAAATAGGAAAACAATCACATCAATAGAGACACCAATATTTTCGGGTATGAAAACCCCCGAAAAAACACATCGAAAAACCATTGCAACGTGTGAGGATATATTTTTATTAGTAAGATATAGAACAATACAATCCAAAAATCGATTTTACGCTGCCTGGCAATATCGTACAACCGAAACTCACAGAGAAAACCCCACAAAATCGTACGGCCCCTGCGTCAGCACGTACGACCCCTGCGTCAGCATACGACCCTCTGCGTCAGTGTACGACCCTCTGGGTTAGCGTACGACCCTCTGCGTCAGCGTACGATTTGTTGGAATTTGTGCAACTACAGATGCTATTCTTGTTGTACTTGTATTGTACCTCCTACGGCAGTTGAACTTGTTGTAACTCATCATACAAACCATAGAAAGAACAATGTAAATCTTGGGGTGTGTTACCCCTCCAAATGCATCTGCATTTTGAGTGGTTAGGACACTGTTTACAACCAGTATGAATGATGCTGATGAGTGGCAAAGATGTCTACTGTCAGAGTGATGGAAGAGGAAGTTGGTGGGCCTATTGAGATCTGGGAAAGAACCGGACTATATAATGACTCAGCTAACATATCAGATGTTAAAGAAGAATATGGGTTTCTAGAGATGAAATGTGGATGCACAAGACGGGATAATATTGATACACTTGTCACATTGAGGATTTATGAACCTGGGGTTTTTGAGATTTACTGTCAATACAAGAGAGTCTGCAATGATGATTGTGACTCGAGGTCAATGAGGATATGGAAAAGATTTATACGGATCTGCTAGCCGAGGAGTTGAAATTAAAAGAAACTGTAACGGTGGAAAATCAATAGCGGACTTCTTTTCCCTGTTGGAAATGTTAACATGCTAACAAAGGCAGTGTCACTAGCAATAGTGAATGCTAGATTGTTTCCTTTGGCTCATGAAATTGCTTCAGCTGGCAGATTACATGCAAATAATTTAATGAGTCGAGATGTTATTATTGGGTATGCTGCCATACTTGAGAATGTTTTGCAATTTCCGTCAGAATCAACGCTTCCCCATCCTACTTTGGATATCCCAGAGACGAGCTTAGGAGAAGTCATCATATGACAGATGAATTAGAAGAGAGAAATGATCAGCCTCAAGGAATTTGGGAGAAATCGCCAGCGGAGCAAAGAAAATCGTAGTCGACGAATTGATCTCGTGTTTCTCTTCACATGTGGCAGTCAGTTGTTGCAGTGGACTTTAAAGCTTAAAACAGCCAAAACAAATCTCTTTTAGCCACGAGTTTCTCTTTGCCGTGAGGATGTAGTTTACTAAACCGTCGGTTGATTGCTGTAAAAGATATAAATGGCACCATCTGAATCGGTGGGTTTGTAGTCGTGTTGATCGACAGGGATAGTTAGCAGGTCGTGAAGTTAAGCTGACAGGCAATTCACCTTTGGAATTATCCACCATTCAACTATTTGATTGCCATGTCGACAGAGCATGGAGTTCATCAGCGCGGGGATTTGTTCTCTTGATTCACGTCCCCTTTGGCAGCCGAATCAGCATCTCAGAGCTAAGTTTTTGTGAACGTGACCCCCTGTTACGCTGTCTGCACCAGTTTGCCCCGTTTTATGTTTGGTCATTCGGGGAGGATTTTCGTGGTTTTCCTAGGGAATGGCGAAGTTTTTCCACTGGTCCGGTCACCTGCGTCTTTCAAACCAGGACCTCGTCGTTGTTTTTAGTCCGCTGTTTAAGAGCGACCCGGTTCACGGTCGAATTCAAACCCGAACCGGTCTCGGGTAGTATAGCATCGCCCAGCCTAAGATGGACCGTAGAATTTACATATACAGTGCTATCTCCTAAAGCGTCCCTTTGAGTTGCTAAAGTAAGCGCCGCCGGTGTTCCGCGTAACGTAGTGATCATGGCGCACACAGAGAGCCCAAGATTGTTTCAATTATGACATAGACCTTGTTTCAATTATGACATAGACCTGGTTTTCCCACACTCAATCTTTGTTGGACTACATTGGTTCCAGTTTTTCGGGCAGGAGCATTTGTTGAATGAATTTTGCTCATATTTTATTAATTGCAGTCATGTTTGATGCAGACGAGGTAAAACCTTTTATATTGTTATCTTAATCTATAAAATTGTCCGAAAACTACTTAGCAGAACCTAAAATACCTTTCTGTACATGGTAGGGAAATTCATCGGAACTTAAAATGTCCAAGCGTCAAAAGAAAAAGGCTCCCGCAGTCGAAGAAGAACCCGACGTCGAAGTCATCACTAGAGTGGATTATATTTATGAAGACACCAAATGCATAATTGGTGTAGAGCCGGAATATCAGTGGGGAGAAATCTACAGATTGATTACGCGCCGGGAGGTGCCTGACATAGGCTTCGAGGAAGAAAATATCTATGTCAACATAGAGAGGTCTTCGTTAATGAAGATTGCTACGAGACCTGAACTCTTTCCTTGTTCTGAAGTGATTGGGTGGATTCTGCCCAGGGCAGACGTGACCACCACGATTCTGGAGAATGTTGACAAACAAGGTTATGCTACCTATAGCCCTGGATATGTAGCCCTGGCCTACCACTTGCCAGAAGCACAAACCTATCTAACTGAAGACTGGCTGAAAAGCATCAAGATGGATCTCGTTGAGAGACTTAAAAGGATGCTCACGCCTGGAAAAAACTTTAGAACCAGGCCAACCGAAGAATATGACACCGCAAGCTTAAGAACCCCTTACAGGTTCATTGCCTTGATGCTTAATAGGATTTTTGGGAGAGCTCGTGGCGAAAGCTTCAAATTGGAGTGGGTGCCAATAATTTTTTATGTTGCAACATAGGGAACCATTTTCAATTGGGCTAATATTGTGTCCAATAGCCTCTCGGCCTGCATGGCATCAGCATTAGGAGGGGTGTCCCAAAAGAAATCGGAGTTCTATATGAGCTCCATACTGATGGATTGCATACTTTGCAATCAACCCTTCCCTAACCTGAGATGGATCTGGGACAGGGAAAGATCACCCATCTACTCAGCATACAAGCCACTGTGGGCCCATGAATACCACAGTCACTACAGGGAGGTGTGTGAGCATTTCATTATGCCATTGTATACCCTTATTTTCTTAAAAGAATGTGACTGCATGTTGGAAGAGGCGTTGCAGGTGATTGAAGAGTATGCCGATTATTACTTGACTGAGGATGGGCTCTATTTCAGAATGTTTGGAGGCTCTAGAGCACCCTCATTGCTGCCGAAGTATGCCACAGACTATGTAATTCACAAAGAGGCAGTTAGGCAAGTATTTCTAGATGGCATAGGAAGTTTCTTGTTCGAACATAAGAAGGCAGCATACCCACCTTTGCCTTTCAGATTAGGGAGTTACAAGTTCACTAGAGTAAAGAAGGCCGATGAATTCGTAGAGGAGTTGGAGAAGTTCCATTTTGGGGAGATGCCATTCCACAGGAATGACTCCCGTAATAAGGTTGCAGAGCACTGCAAGGAGGCTAATGTCCATTTTCAGTACACCAGCCATTGGGACAGAGAAGAGTCCATTTTTCGTAGTGCTCTAAACATAACGGCTTTAAGGAGAATATTTAAAAAGAAAATTTCCACTAAAGGTGGAAAGGGACAGGACGAGGAGACCAAGGCCGAGGAAGAGGAAGCCAGGAGAAGAAACGAAGAAGCTCAAAGATTGGCCCAAGAAGCCGAAGGATGGCTAAAGGGAGAGGAGGAGGAGAAAAGAAGAGCTGCACAAGAGGCAGCCAGAAAGGCAGAAGAAGCTGCCAAGATCGAAGAAGAAGAGAGAAAAAGGAAGATAGATGAGGAGCTGAAGAAGCAGGAGGCAAAGAAGATGAAGCTGACCCAAACAGTGATAGAACAATCAACCTCCAACGCAGCAGACATTTAGACCCAGGACGTGGAAAACCCCGACATTCAAGACCCTGAAGTACCTGCTGTCAGCCCACCAGGACGGTCTATGGTCCCCACCCTTAGACTCATCCCGTTTGAACAGAAAAAAGGGGAAGAAGTGCCTGATTTTAATGCTATCTTTTATGATAAAGAAAAGAAAATGATAGTAAAGAGAACCGAGAGGAAGGTTGAAACTGGGGGGCTGTCCGGTAAGATGATAAATGATACAACCATTGTTTACGGGATAGATAGAGACCCTAGGTTCACTATCAGAGCAGGGGATGCATTAATCCCTGCTTCAGAAGACAATGTAGATAAAATAATGACCGATCTAGAGCAGTCAAAGAAGTCTTCTGCTCAATTAAAAGATACACTGAGAAAGGAAATGGAAGAAAACAATAAGTTAAAAAGAAAATTTGAAGACATACAAAGAGAAATCAAGTCTTCAAAGGCTGAACTTCAGGTTCTCCAAATAGAGAGAAAATCGATGGAGACTGCCCAAGAATGTCTGGAGAAAGTACAACAGGAATATCAAGAGTTGAGGGCAGAGAAGGAACAGCTGCTAGGAAGGATAGCAGATCTAGAGTTGCAGAAGACTGCCTTGGAAGCAAGTGTGAGGCAATCTCGAAAGCAGGAGGCAAAACTTCAAGAGCAGATTACCCCGCTAACAGCAGCTTTAGAGGAAGCCAAAGAGCAACAGGTTAATCTCCAACCTTTCAAAGAACACGTGTTGGCACGAAGAGCCAAGATGCTTCAGCTGCAGGTGTCTATAGAGGAGGAAAGATGCAGGGTTTTGCAGATAGACAGGCGTTTGGAGGAAATTTTGGAGACCTCCTCATATTTTGTTGACCGATCTCAGGACATCATGGAAGTCCTAACAGCAAGGATGGCAAGACTAGAAACCAATGAAGAAGCTCCTGCAGAGCTACCCTCAAAGGATCAAGAGGCCCTTAGGGAGGACTACGACTTATTGGAATTTGCCATCAACACAGCCGAGGAGTTCAAGAAGGCTGTTAGAAAGACAAAAGGGGCATGTACATAATTCTTTAGAAGACTCCTGATTACTTATAACCGATGCCAGGTAGAGGCTGAACAAAGAATAGATGCTTTTCCGGACCACAGCCTGTTTGTGGAAATTTTGCAGAAAAGGTACCAAGAGGATGAAAGAAGAATACAGCACATTAAGGCTTTAGATGAACAGACCTTAAGGAATGAGGTAGATCATTCCGCAGTCAGTGTGCAACTATTAGAAGATCAGTTTCGCCTGAGTGCCGTCAGAATCGAAGCCATCAAGAACCAGGTTGCAAAATTCGAGATAAATATTCGATTCTTGGAACCTTCTGAATTTGAAAGTATCGCTTCGGAAGCTTCGGCGTGGAAGAAATTTCTAAATAATCAAGTGGGGCCCTCATCATGAACATTTGTTCACTTTTGCAATATGTTGTAATTTTGTAAACACTTAGTGAAAGTAAATTTTGGGAGGCGAAGAGTTGGGGAAGCCCAAGAGTTATTTGTGGGTAGCCCAACAGTCTTATTCTTTTTGTATAAATATAGAGGACTTAGAGGGAAAATGGGACTTTTTCCCAGTTAGATTAGTGAAGAGATATTGTAAGAAGAACTATTTCCTTTTGCAATAAAGAATTACTGTTTTGCCTGTCGGAGAAAGTTTGGTGGGATGTTCGAATGTTATGCTATGGATGGGTTGAAGATGAACTGTTTCGTTTTCGGCTTTTTGTCCACTAACTGTGAGATCGTTTTGACTCTTAGGACCTATGTTCTTGTTTGAATGATTTCTGGTTTATTCTGTGAAATTACCACCATGAATAATGAATACTGTTCATAAGCAATTGGCTATCTAATTGTTTAAATATCTTTAATTGTTCATGTGTTTGTGGGAAGAAATACCAGCTATCTGTAATTTCTCTTTATAATGTATGCACAATATACATTACTCATTAATAGGTTATAAATTGGCTCCCTGGGGATAGGTAGGTAGTTAGATTTACTTTGTGTGTGATTCAGATGCTTGAGAGTTTTAAGACGAAAGGTAAGAACCTGTGCATCACATTGTGAATACTCCTGGCATTCTTTATTAAGTCTGCATGTTAAATAGGCACTTGCATATCATACTTTAAGTCAAAAAAATATAAAAATATATATGGTGGATCGGGCCGCAACCGATAAAACCTTTTATTTTTGTTACTTGACCTACGGTAGCCGGACCGCAAACCGAACGGATTCCCTACACCAAACAGTCACGGGCTAATTGGGAACGTTGACTGGGGAGAATCCCTTGCTGTTGTCGCCTGGTAATTTCCAGGCCTCAACACCTTCAGATCTGATTTGTGTCATAGGTGTCATAGCATCTTCCTCATTGTTGTCATAGAGCTAGGGAATCTAGTTCAAGTGTCTCATTAGCTCCAAAATGACTCTTCCTCTCCCATGTAAGTTACATTTCGTTCCAAATTCGACCTATGATGTATATGGTCAAGTGTATTAGCCTTATAACTCATCCAAGAACATTTAGGCTTCCTATGGATTTGAAGTTGTAAAGGAGGATGCCATGTGGCACCTAAATTCTAGCTTGTGTGGGCCCCATAGTCTCCATGTGTCTCCATGCTCCATTTCCATTTCAATTTTCTCTTGTATTTATTTATTTAGCTCATTTATTAAATATTTATGCCATTCTAATGTTCAAACATCATTCATTGTCCCCCTTATTCCAAATCCCAAAGCTTCCACCCCCCAACCTAGAAAACTAGTAATTTTCCTCCTTGGCAATTATTTGACCCTTAGCATCAATTTGACAAACTCTAATGAATATGGAAAATGTGATTAGGCCATTGTGACCCAATACAAAATTTGGAACATGACAACACTAATATAAGCCTAAGACTGATTCTAGGCAAGTGATGCACTCCTCTCCTTGATCCATGGGCTATGGGACTTTATCAAGGGATTGGCTACTCCTTGTTGAAACACCTAGCACAAGACCTAGGTGACATTGAGGAGAACGAGATAAACAAATAATAATCCTCCTTGTTTTGATGATGTGCTTAGAGACCGAGAAGTTCTCTTAATGAATTATTAAGCCAAGCAACCCCCTTTAAGGGTCCATGTACCCTTTGCATTGGTCCAACTAAAGAATCATGTGATAAAAGGATAAAAGATTAAAAGTGAAAGTCAACAAAGAAACAAAAGATTAAAGTGAAAGTCAAAAGATTAAAAGAAATGTTGACTTGCTCTTTTTATGGTTTTGCCATTCGATGATGAAGTATAAATATAGTTGATCTTCATTTGTTTGGAATCATCATCATCGTTTGATCTATTCAACTAACGAATTTTCGGTGGCTATCTGTTGGTATCTTTTATCTCTCTCTAATGTGGCAACAACAAATAGTGTCTTCTGTGCTCTTGGTCTCGGCAGCGACGCTAGGGCTTCTACTTTGCTTTTTCCCACACTCCTTAACCTTCACGACAACCCTGTTTGAGGTTGCAACAATCCACGACAACAACAATAGGGTTGCAACAACCCATGACAACAGTAGTAGGGTTGCTACAGTCTAGAGTGGCAGGAGTCTAGGGTGGCAGCAACCCATGGTAAACCTGCTAGGGCTATCCTCACTCCATGGCAGCAGTGTAAAGGCTGGAACAGTCCAGAGTTAGCTTGCTAGGGTTTCTCTCAGTTCATGACAACAGTGTTTAAGGGTTGCAACAATCCACAGTAGTCTTGCTAAGGCTACCCATAGTTCACAACAGCTTTATTTGGGCCACCCACAGTCGACTCGAGCTTAGCAACCAAGGTTTTCACAGGTCACGAATTCTTGTGAGGTTCTACATCTTGCAGACTAGAAGAACATAGGCTGCTCCATACAAGTGACAACTTGGTTGTGTGATCTTTATCTACATTCATGTCAGAGTTCTATTGAACAAACTCAGAATTGATGTAACTATCTCTTTTTTGTCTGTTCACGCACAAACTTAACCATCTCATTTACAAGGTGGATTATTATCTGTTTTTGGGGTTTTATTCCTTGAAAGGTTACCCAAGTGAAATTCTTGTGTTGTGCATTTGTGTGAATGGTTGTTTATCCTTACTACTTTTGTTGATATACTGTATAAGTCTGATTGGAAATCGCAAGAGAACTATTACTGCTATTAAAGTTTAAATACATGTTGAATTTTTAACATGGTATCAGAGCTTTGGATGTGAAGAGCACAGTGCTTGAGCATATCATTGTAGCCTCCATAGACCTTAGGATTGATAGCAGACTCTTAGTGAATCAAAGATGGCCTCAACCACTTTTAGGCTGGAAGAGAGACTTGAAGGGTCAACAAATTTCAATTCATGGAAAGCAAGACTTATGGCCACCTTGGAAGGAAATGATCTTGATGGCTTAGTCATCAATACTGTAGAAGAACCCACAACTAATCCAGGGAGGGCAGCATTCAAAAAGAAGCAAGCCAAGGCAAGAAGGATTATATACGATTCAGTCAAATAGACCGTGATGCCTGTCATAACCCCACTAAAGACAGCGGAAGAATGTTTTAACACTTTGACTAATCTGTATTAAAAGAAAGCATCCAGTTAGAAAAGACTCTTGAAGAACTGGCTCCGCTAATTGAAGATGGAAAAGGATGAAGGGGTGGGTTCCTTCTTCACAAAAATATCTCAGGTAAGAGATCAACTCTCAACTATTGGTACTTTAGTAGATGATGATGATCTTGTCCAAACTATTTCTTCCTAGTTCTTGGGAAACCTTCTTGGTCACCATAAGTGGCAGGGATGTTCAATCCAACTTTGAAAGACTATGGCATGATTGCTTGGAAGAAGAAGGTAGAATTCAAAACAAAGCTAGTGTTGTTAAGGAAGGGAACCTTGCCCTTGCAACGAAAACCAAGAAGTTCAAGAAGTCTTTTCCTCCAAAGAAGAAAGATAAGAAACCTCAAGGTAAGCACCTTGATGTATCAAAGATTGAATGTTTTAATTGTCACAAGATGGGACACTATGCTTAGAGATTGCAGGCAATCAAAGAAAAGGTTTAAGAGAAGATTCCAAGCATCTACAACAGAAGACGAATTGAAGAGGAAGAAGAATACTAAGTCCTCCACATAAGAAGAATAAAGAAGAGAATACTATCTAATTTCTGCTCTCTCCGGATCCATCTCCAATAGTGCCAACTCTTGGTTGATAGATAGTGGAGCTTCACGATACATGACTGGATTTCGTGAAGCTCTTACTGACTATAGGAAGAAGAAGTTCACAACTTGAGTAGAACTTGGTGATGATACTACTTATGAAATTGAAGGAGTCGGTTCAGCATGAATTCAACTTAATTCTGGAATATTCTACATATTGAGGACATACTATATGTCCCCGGTTTGAAAAAGAATCTCCTCTTAGTTGTTGGATTAGAAGATAAAGGCTACAAAGTAATCTTCTTGGAAAGAAAGGTTCTTCTATGGTCAAAGAAGGAAAAGTTGAGTTCAGCTGAGATGATTGGGGTTCAAGAGGGATGCCTTTACAAGGCATCTAGACATTCCCCTCAGGCATTGGTTCATAGCACAATCAATCCTTGTGAGTTGTCGCATCGAAGGCTTGGACACCTTCATTATAAGGCTCTTCCTAGTCTTCAAAAGATGATAACAAGTATGCCTGAATTTCCTTATTGTAATGTTCCCAAAAGTGACATGCATGCAAACCCTAAAAGTGACATGCATGACATTCAAGCATTATTTAATGATGCATGCACTCAATTAAGTCTCCATGCGCATGCATGCAAGTCAACTACAAATTAGAAGTTAAAGTGACGTAATTAGGTCAAAAGTTAGGGTTTTTGCAGTTGAAAGTTATAAAAGAAAGATAAAGTGAATGGAGACTTTACTTTTGATGATTATTGATTTTGGAGCTCTTGAGTAGCAGCACAGTGTGCGACCACAATAGTTGGGGTTGGAGACGGCGTCTTCAGCTAACGGGATTTCGACAGTGAGATATCTGCCCTAGTCTCCTTTAGGATAAACCATCCAGGTTTGCCACCGTGTCTATTGCATTCATCATTATCTAGTATTCCAGTATAAGTACGAAGGTTATTGCAGATTCATCCATACAGCTGGGGGCATTTAGCTGGGAAACCCTAATCATTCACCAAGACTCTGGATCACTATATTTCTTCCGCATGCGACCTGCATTCTCACTGATAGGATCACTCTACTGCATTGGGTGATTATCAGCGATCAGATTGTCCATCCAAGGCAATTAACAACAGTTTACAGGGTTGTGGGGGCATGAGCAGCAGATTGGTAGATCAATTCGCTAGGGCATCTGGAGGGGTCAAAACTCTTGCATGCTACGGCCATCCTCTCCGGCACGGGCACACCTTCCTTCCGACTTATTTCTAGCTGAAACTGACCATCCATTCAGCAAAAACGTCACACTTGTTTGATTCAGCCAACCAAGGTATTCCAGCAGAAAACCAGGTTATTTCTTCATCAGCTCAGCTCATCTTGCATGCGTATTCTTTCTGAAGCATATTCAGCCGGCTTATTAGTGGTAAGTGTTCATTCTATCTTGCAAACCCTAACCCTAATTTCAGCTATAAAATAGGGAAATTTTGCATGGCAGTTTGCATGCCCGGCTATTTCAGTAAATTTGCATAGAAATAGAAAATATCAGTATTTGGGATATTACAGTGGTATCAGAGCATGATCCTTGCCAGCTATGGGCACATAGCAATTGAATAAAAGTGCATGTTGATACATGCGTGTACATGCAAATGCATGTCAGTGGTGTTGGTGAAGTGCATGTCAGAACAAAGGTTTTTCTCTGCCAGCTTGTGAGAACATGAAGACAATGAGAAGGATCTTGACTAGAAATTGGCAGAGGTTAGCAGTACTTCAATACTTGCCTCAATATCAAGAGTATCTAGCCTTGGGTGATGAGGTATGTGCGGCATTGTCCTTTCAAGATTATTACACCATCCAGTTCGGGAGCCAGCCCAAGGATTTGGATGAGGATCTCCTTAAAGGCATAGTTGGGGAAGAGAAGAAAGATGAGCATGAAGTACAGGTTGTTGGTGAGCTTCATTTGGAGTTAACAGTACATGATGAGGATGTGCATGAGGAGATAGCATTAGAGCCATCCTGTGAGTCTAGCGACACAAGCACATTTGCTAGTCAGATTGTGGACAAATCATGTGATGAGTTGGAGTTGGTACACTCTTCATCACCTACAGTAGGAATCCAGACAGTTATGATAGGCGAAATACATGAGGTGCAAGTCAATGAGCACAGCAGTCGAGACAGTGAGTAGTCACACATGGAGGTTAGGGAGAGTTTATACATGCATGAGATAGAGCTTCCAGATGATAGTCACCGAAAGAAGATTGAGCGGGTTAAAGAAAGCATTCTAGCAATGAAAGAGAGGACCAAGATACTCCTAGACACCATAGTACAACGAGATGTTGAGCTTACAGTTCTTCGAGTTGTATGTACCGAGTCAGAGGTCAGGCTTTCTAGTATTGAAGAGTAGTTGGATTCCTTGATGGGGCAGCAGAAGAAACATACTATTGC
The DNA here is from genome assembly GCA_001517045.1 of Pseudotsuga menziesii. Taxonomy (NCBI): domain Eukaryota; kingdom Viridiplantae; phylum Streptophyta; class Pinopsida; order Pinales; family Pinaceae; genus Pseudotsuga; species Pseudotsuga menziesii. The sequence continues at coordinate 340,771 of LPNX010209462.1, read as the reverse complement.
ATTTCAAAGCAGTCCTCTTAAGGAGTACATAGACAGGGCTTGCAGTAGCTTGAGTCCACATTTGCATAATGGTGGATGGTTTTTACAAGTTGGCCAGGATCGAGAAATTGACCAGCAGTATATGAGCATTCCAGTTGAAATCATAAGGGTAGAATGTCGGCTTGGTAGGATTATTCCTTGTGATGGTGCTTATGGACAAGGTACTTTTCGGGGGTTGGATTGGAGAGAGATTAAGAGTTGGTGTCCTATTGAGTGGGCGATTCTTGGGAAGACATTCCTAGCCAAGGGTATAGTCCCACAAGAGCCTTCAAATATTTGGGATGAAATATGCACAAGTTTGCATTGGGATCCAGGCGGAAGACCTTATGAGGGATGGATACAGTGTTTACTGATGGCGTTACTTGGGAGTCTACATGACGCTCCTTGTGTCGATACTACGCAAGGTAGCGGTGGATGCATTTTGATCTCTGCAATTCTCAGATTGATTTGGGACCCAGGGATTACAGTGACTGACAATTTAGTGATTGCTAGAGGGTGCTTTCAGGAGGTCTCTGGTGATGGTATCGTATAGTGCAGTGTTTTGAGCAGAGGGTGCTATAGATCTCCTAGGATAATTTGGGACCTTGGGATCATCCCCTTATTCAGTTGGTTCAGTTGATTGATTGTGGATTTGCGTTGGCATTGCTCGAGGACAAGCAATCTTTGGCGAGGGAGGACTGTAATGTTCCCAAAAGTGACATGCATGCAAACCCTAAAAATGAGATGCATGCAAACCCTAAAAGTGACATGCATGCAAACCCCAAAAGTGACATGCATGCAAACCCTAAAAATGACATGCATGCAAACTCTAAAAGTGATATGCATGCAAATCCTAAAAGTGAGATGCATGCAAACCCTAAAAATGACATGCATGCAAACCCTAAAAGTGACATGCAAACCCTAAAAGTGACATGCATGACATCTAAGCATTATTTAATGATGCATTCACTCAATTAAGTCTCCATGCGCATGCATGCAAGTCAATTGCAAATTAGAAGTTAAAGTGACCTAATTAGGTCAAAAGTTAGGGTTTTCGCAGTTGAAAGTTATAAAACAAAGATAAAGTGAATGGAGACTTTATTTTTGATGATTATTGATTTTGGAACTCTTGAGTAGTAGCACAGTGTGCAGTCACAGCAGTTGGGGTTGGAGACGACGTCTTCAGCTAACGGGATTTCGACAGTGAGATATCTGCCCTAGTCTCCTTTAGGATAAACCATCCAGGTTTGTCACCGTGTCTATTGCATTCATCATTATCCAGTATTCAAGTATAAGTCCGAAGGTTATTGCAGATTCATCCGTACAGCTGGGGGCATTTAGCTGGGAAACCCTAATCATTCACCAGGACTCTAAATCACTATATTTCTTCCGCATGCGGCCTGCATCCTCACTGATAGGATCACTCCACTGCATTGGGTGATTATCAGCCATCAGATTGTCCATCCGAGGCAACTAGCAGCAGTTTACAGGGTTGTGGGGGCGTGAGCAGCAGATTGGTATATCAATTCGCTAGGGCATCTGGAGAGGTCAAAACTCTTGCATGCTCCGGCCATCCTCTCCGACACGGGCACACCTTCCTTTCGACTTCTTTCCAGCTGAAACTGACCATCGCTTCAGCAAAAAACGTCACACTTGTTTGATTTAGCCATCCGGGGTATTGCAGCAGAAAACAAGGTCATTTCATCAGCTCAGCTCATCTTGCATGCGTATTCTCTCTGGATCATATTCAGCCGGCTTATCAGTGGTCAGTGTTCATTCTATCCTGCAAACCCTAACCTTAATTTCAACTATAAAATAGGGAAACTTTGCATGGCAGTTTGCATGCCCGGCTGTTTTAGTAAATTTGCATAGAAATAAAAAATATCAGGATTGCACTCAATTAAGTCTCCATGCGCATGCATGCAAGTCAACTGTAAATTAGAAGTTAAAGTGACCTAATTAGGTCAAAAGTTAGGGTTTTCACCGTTAAAAGTTATAAAAGAAAGATAAAGTGAATGGAGACTTTACTTTTGATGATTATTGATTTTGGAGCTCTTGAGTAGCAGCACAGTGTGCGGCCACATGAGTTGGGGTTGGAGACGGCATCTTCAGCTAACGGGATTTCGATAGCGAAATATCTGCCCTAGTCTCCTCAGAAGAAACCATCCAGATTTGTCATTGTGTCTATTGCATTCATCAGTATCCAGTATTCTAGTATAAGTCCGAAGGTTATTGCAGATTCATCTGTACAGCTGGGGGCATTTAGCTGGGAAACCCTAATCATTCACCAGGACTCTGGATCACTATATTTCTTCTGCATGCGGCCTGCATCCTCACTGATAGGATCACTCTACTGCATTGGGTGATTATCAGCCATAAGATTGTCCATCCGGGGCAACTAACAACAGTTTATAGGGTTGTGGGGGCATGAGCAGCAGATTGGTAGATCAATTCGCTAGGGCATCTGGAGGGGTCAAAACTCTTGCATGCTACGTCCATCCTCTCCGGCATGGGCACACCTTCCTTCCAAATTATTTCCAGCTGAAACTAACCATCCCTTCAGCAAAAACGTCACATTTGTTTGATTCAACCAATCGGGGTATTGCAGCAAAAAACCAGGTTATTTCTTCATCAGCTCAGCTCATCTTGCATGTGTATTCTCTCTGGAGCATATTCAACCGGCTTATTAGTGGTAAGTGTTCATTCTATCTTGCAAACCCTAATCCTAATTTCAGTTATAAAATAGGGAAATTTTGCATGGCAGTTTGCATGCCCGGCTATTTCAGTAAATTTTCATAGAAATAGAAAATATCAGTATTTGGGATATTACACTTATGAACATTATGGTATTTGTAAAGGTTGTGCCTTAGGCAAGAATATCGAGAAATCCTTTCCTAAAAGCAACAGTAGATATGGAGGAACCTTGGACTTAATTCACTCAGATATATGTGCACTTATGACTTCACCCTCTCTAAGTGGTTGTCTATACTATGTATTATTTATTGATGATTACAATGGAGGCGAGTTTGAATCTGAGTTTGATGATTTTTGTCGAGAAGCAGGAATCAAGAGGGAGCTAACGGTGCCTTACAACCCTCAACATAATGGAGTTGGAAAAAGGAAGAACATGACAATTTGCGAAGCTGCCAAAGTCATGTTATGTTAATGTGATCTTGATGTTCCTCTATCTCTGTGGGTTGAGGCTGCTGGTGCTGCTGTCTATATTCAGAGCAGATGTCCTCATGCTATTTTGGGGTAAAGAACTCCAGAAGAATTTTTCACAGGTAAGGAAGCCGCAGTTGATCACATGAGGATATTTGGTACTCCATTCCATATCCATGTACCAAAAGAAAAGAGATCAAAGCTAGAACCATCCAGAAAGAAAGGGACATTTGTTGGTTACAGTGAAAACTCAAAAGCTTATCGCATATATGTACTTGGCCAAAGGTACATTGAGGTCAGTAGAGATGTGATATTTCAAGAGGATGCTGCTTCCCATCACTCTAGAGAGCTTCCACATGATCCAGAAGAATCTCCTCCCGAAATTCCAGATTCTCATTCAAAAAATCAATAGGCAGAAAAGGATGAGCCCTTAATATCAACTGCTCCCACAGAATCAGAAAGGCATGACGAAGAACTACTTAAAGCTCCTCCCTCCAAGAGAAGACCTGCTTGGGCACGAGAAACTTTGCAAGGAGAGAAACTTAAAGCTCATCTTGGAACTTTCAGAAAAAGCAAGATGCCCAAAAAATATTCAGGTTGTATGAGCAAAATCATCAAAGCAAAACCTACTACATATAAGGAAGCTGCAAATCAACAGGTATGGAATGATGCCATGATAGAAAAAAACAATTCTATCATAAAAAATGATGTATGGGAATTAGTCCCTAGACCAAAAGACAAGTCTGTAGTAACTTCTAAGTGGCTCTACAAAATCAAGCATGCTGCTGATGGCAGCATTGAAAAATATAAAGAAAGGTTTGTGGCACGAGGGTTCTCTCAAAAGGAAGGCATAGACTATGATGAGACTTTCGCTCCAGTTGCCAGATATACCACCATCAAATCAATTATCTCCTTCATTATTGTTTTTGGATGGAAACTTCATCAAATGGATGTAAAGAAAATTTTTCTTAATGGAAAAGTTGAAGAAGTCGCCTACATTGAGCAACTCGAAGGATTTGTCACTCATGGGATGAAATCTAATGTGTGTAAATTAAAGAAAGCTATGTATGGGCTCAAACACGCTCCAAGAGTTTGGTATGACAGGATTGATAGTTATCTCCACAACCTGGGATTCTCCAAGATTGCTGCTGACTCCAACCTATACTTCAAGTTTGTTCAAAATCATCCATTAATCCTGGTATTATATGTGGATGACTCGTTCATCACATGAGAGGAACAACTAATAGCTCAGTGTAAGAGGGGCTTACATCAAAATTCGAGATGAAGGATCTGGGCCTCATGCACTACTTTCTTGGTTTAGAGGTCTGGCGAAAGCCAGACGAGATATTTCTCTCACAAGGGAAGTATACTATTGGTATACTACAAAGATTTTGAATGGAAGATTGTAATCCCATGAGCACCCCCATGACAACCAACTTGAAGAAGCTACAGGAATCAACCTCTTGTTCAAAGACAGTGGATCCCACTTAGTATCGTCAGCTCATTGGATCACTGATGTATCTCATGCACACTAGACCAGACATCTGTTATGTAGTAAGTGCATCAAGCCAATTTATGTCTGAACCTAAGCACATACACTGGATAGCTGCTAAACATGTGGTTAGATATTTGCGAGGTACTATTGCATATGGGCTTAAGTACACTTCCAGTAGTGGAGTAATGCTGCATGGATATGTTGACTCCGATTGGGCTGGTAGTGCAGTGGACCGAAAAAGTACATCCGAATATTCCTTCAACTTGGGATCAACCATGATCTCTTGGTCCAGTAGGAAACAAGGCTCCATAGCTTAGAGCACAGCTGAAGCTGAATATACTCAGAGAATAACTAAGTTAAAGAATCATAACCATTAATTGAATTCTTCTTATACTTGAATAGTTATGAGTTTGAGCTTGTCACTGAAGGGACAAGTCAAACTGGGTAAACAATATATGTACCTTAAGAGAGAGAGAGAGAGAGAGTAGGAGTAAATAGACCTCAGATCCTCCGATCAATTTAGCAAATCATGCAAGTGACCATGGGTAAATAAAGACACACAGGTGCTACAGAGATCAGACCTCGAGAGACAACCCCGTAAGCAATCTCACCCACCCGTAAGAGACAAATCCAGCCCGTGAGAAATCACACTGGGTAAATTGCAGAGATAAAACTTAGCCGGTAAAATAAACAAATCGCAGAGGTACGACTCAGAGGTAAAACTCAACAATCGTAGAGGTAAGACTTCGCTGAAAATTGTAGAGGTGAGACTCAACAATCGCAGAGGGAAAACACGTAGAGCCCGTAAAGGATAAAATTGGAGAGAGAGAACTCACAGAGCAGCTCGTGAAGGATAAACGTGTAGAGCCCGTGAGGGATAAACACACAGAGAGAAAACTCGCAGAGCATTTGTAGACTGCCAATAGAAAGAAAGGCCCATGGAGGCAGTCGTGAGAAAGCCGCAGGCAGCCGAGAAGGAAAAATGCAGTCAACCACGGCAAACATAAAACACGTGAAGGTAGATAATAGAGCTTCTAAAATCGATGATGAGATAAAAAAAAATTAACCTCATCTCTTTATAAGATTAAATGGTATAAAAGATTCACGTTTATGTCCACAATAACCATAAAGTGACCAAACCATAAAATAAAAAAATGGACTAATAATATAGAATAATCCATACCATAAAACAAACGAGTTTACCAATAACGGAGTATAAAATAATCAAAATAGGAATCATAAAGTAAAGGTCTTAAACATGAGATAAGACTAAATGGTCAAAAAAGTCTTTATTAATAGAATCATAAAGATTTTATTAATAATACCATAAAATAATTAATTAAAGAATTTATAATAAAGTCATAAAGTGAAAGTGTAAGGGTCCAACATAAAGTGAATAGTCAAAAACCATAAGTGGGTCAAGGGTCCTTTATCAAAACATAATGTAACCATAACAATACAGGGTCAAATGGTCTTTAATAAATCATTAGGTAAATACACTCCATAAAGTGGGAGTCATCATAATCAAAGGTGCACACAAGTGAGAGTGTTAGGACCAAAAAAGAATAGGACCATGAGTCGACAACCACAAGATCGAAGTGAACCGTAAAGGTGGACAAGCATTAAAATAGGACCAACAAGACCAAAAGACTTTTCTCTCTCTCAAGGTACATAGTTTTATATATTTTGTCATCACTGTATAAGGGAAAGATCCAAACCGATGGTACAATTCTTTTGTCCTTAACACTACTCCTAAGGGTTAGTTACTAGGGACATCGTCAAGGGGTGGCGAGTCCCTTGAAAAGCAATCTAGAATAACCGATTAGGAGAGGGGACATCATTATCTTCCATTCTTAATGAATGGCTTTCAACCTTAGGCTGAGTTTCAGTCTCACACTGAATCATGTTGATTAACCCCTGGACCCTGACCAGGTCCTCAATTCTCTTGGAGAATGGTTCTCAGTACTAAGCTGAGTTTCAATCTCACACTGAAAGTTAATCAACTACCTGTAGGACTTTCTTGGACATTGCGTCCTTGGTTCCAGACCAGAATATGTCTTTGCCTTTATCTGCAGGATCTACTTGGACATCGCGTCCCTGGTCCTAGACCAGAATACCCCAGAGGCACATAGGGGCCATAGCCACATGCTAGGGGCTTTGCCATGGCATCAACCTACTTGGTCCTAGACCAAGAACCCTAGGAGATTACTGGGGGCCCTAGGGAACCTTCTAGGGTCTTACTCTGTCCTAGTCAATTGACTAGGGTACCATCCTCTCTGAGAATGGTGACGCAGTTGCACTAACTTTAACACTCCCTCTCAGCACATCGATAACATACTGCACCATTACGTGGTGATAACTCATCTCGGTGTCTTTCAGCCTGCCATCAGATACAGGGTTTCTTAAGAACTTCAAACAACTCTTCATCATAGCAGGAAGCACGATCTCATAGATCCTTTTGGAAGTTATAGTTAACTTCCCTTGATGGCTAAGAGTTATTTTCCACATATAATTTTTCCAATTCTGTTGTTGGACTGACTCCTCATAATGGGAGTAAACTAAAGCAGTGACATGGTTCTCACTGGAGCAACCTTGAAGCCTTTCAATAGGCTTCTCAATGAGATCAGATGTAGGCTTCTTAACCTTCTCCCTCTGCTTCTCTAAGTGAGAAGCTTCAATGTCTGAGTCACTGGAGGACTCATGGAAGATCACTCTTTCATTTTCTGCAACCCCACTTGGTTGAGGACTAGAGAGTACAAATTGCTCCCTCTTGATCTCTGAATCTTGACTAGGGTATAAAGCTTTAACAACATGTCCTGGGACCTTATAGAGGTCACCTTCACGAACTCCAATCACAATGGCCAAGCTGAAACTTCTATTTTTAGAACATATCAAAACCTTTCCTTTTGAGAAGGTTACAGATAACCCTTTTTCTTCTAAAACTGTCATTGAAATAACATTCTTCTTTAGACCAGGAACATATAAAATATCCCCAACAGTAATCATCGTACCTGAATCAAGCTATATGAAGGTTGAACCAAGCCCTCTAATGTCAAAGGTACTTCCATCTCCAAGTTCCACTTTCTTGTGGAACTGCTTGACCTTGAAAGTTGCCAAGGTCTTCTTGAATCCAATAATATGCTAAGTTGCTCCATTGTCTATCCACTAGGAATCTGAAAAGTTGGAGGTGGGACTTGAAATTGATGAAGCCAAGTAATATTCTTTTCCTTGATCTGGATTCTTGGTCTCAACCCTAGACCTCTTTTGCTGAGGTTGCTCTTCTTCTGTAGCAACTAAAACATGGTGTTTCTTTCTATGCCATTTTTTGTTAGATGGTTTTCTACACTCCCATGCATAATGACCAGGCTTACCACAATTATAACACTTACCAAATATTTAAAGGAAAATAATAAGTAACATGTATAGTAAAATAAATCTCAAATAAACTACAGAGAATAACTAAGTTAAAGAATCATAACCATTAATTGAATTTGCCTTATACTCAGATAGTTATGGGTTTGATCTTGTCACTGAAGGGACAAGTCAAAACTAGGTAAACAATATATGTACCTTAAGAGAGAGAGAGAGAGTAGGAATAAACAGACCTCAGATCCTCCAATCAATTTAGCAAATCATGCAAGTGACCATGGGTAAAGAAAGGCTCACAGGTGCTGTAGAGATCAGACTTCGAGAGACAACCCCGTAAGCAATCACCCACCTGTTGTTGGACACACTAGGCACACAGAGAGGGGGGGTGCCTAGACTTCTCCTATGGTACCATGACCTCCTTACAAACACAAATGACCATAGAATGGGTCATTTGGACTCTACACATCTTCAACCCACCAAGGACACTTTCTTAGGGTACTATTGCATAGGTTGTGGTACTAGGGAACCACAGAAACATCTTAGGGGTACTTAAACACTCTAGAGGGTGTACAGGGATCTTGCCATTGTCCCAAGGGCTCCAAAGGCTTCAGACTTGGGCTTGGACAAGGTTAAAAGGTCTCCTTAGACATTGACAACTACTTAACCCTCAGGGGCTCCTCAAGGGGCACCAAGACACACTTGTTGGCATCAATGACCATACACTGTTGGCATCAATGACAACTTAATCAACACTCGTAAGAGACAGATCGATCCCGTAAGAAATCACGCTGGGTAAATTGCAGAGATAAAACTCAGTTGATAAATAAACAAATCACAGAGGTAAGACTCAACAATCGTAGAGGTAAGACTCAGCTGAAAATCGTAGAGGTGAGACTCAGCAATCGCAAAGGGAAAACACGTAGAGCCTATAAAGGATAAAATTGCAGAGAGAGAACTCACAGAGCAGCCCGTGAAGGATAAACGCGCAGAGGCTGTGAAGGATAAACACGCAGAGAGAAAACTCACAGAGCATTTGCAGACAGCAGGAAGAAAGAAAGGCCCATGGAGGCAATCGTGAGGAAGCCGTAGGAAAAGGTAGCTCGTGCAGAAACCGCAAGCAACCGACAGGCAGAGACGGCAGATAGAGATGACATGCAAAATCGTGGAGGCAACAGTGAGAAAGCCGCAGGCAGTCGAGAAGGAAAAAAGCAGTCAATCGCGGGAAAAATAAAACATGTGAAGGTAGATAACAAAGCTTCCAAAATCGATGATGACATAAAAAAAGATTAACCTCATCTATTTATAAGATTAAATGGTGTAAAAAATTCACATTTATGTCCACAATAATCATAAAGTGACCAAACCATAAAATAAAATAAATGGACCAATAATATAGAATAATCCAAACAATAAAACAAAAGATTTGACCAATAACGTATTATAAAATAATCACGACAGGAATCATAAAGTAAAGGTCTTAAACATGAGATAAAATTAAATGGTCAAAAAGGTCTTTATTAATAAAATCATAAAGATTTTATTAATAAGACTATAAAATAAATAATTAAAGAATTTATAATAAAGTCATAAAGTGAAAGTCTAAGGGTCCAACATAAAGTGAATAGTAAAAAACCATAAGTGGGTCAAGGGTCCTTTATCAAAACATAATGTAACCATAACAATACATGGTCCAATGTTCCCCTAAGGTTCCAGGACGGCGGGACATGGGTTCGAGGAGACGCACATTCGGGATGTGTGGAGACCACCACCAAATTTTAAAGAAATTCAGGGGGGACGGAGGGACGACGAGACGCGATAGTCATACAAATTTTAAAAATATTAAAAATATGAAAAATATAAATCCCAACAATAACAAACCATCCCATGCAAATTATTGAATTACTAAATAGTAATACTACATTCATCATTCTGCAATCATGCAATGTAAATGCAAAGTTCAAACACGTCACACGATTCATCAAGATTATCATTATATTAATAATAAATATATGAATCTATGATTAACATGAAGATCATATTTCATGTTTGTCACTTCCAAGTTCTAAGCCTCTGTCATTTGATATTTGATATTTCAGATTTGACTTGTAAGTGATTGAAAAATTGAATCAATGATACTGCACATCAACAAGATAATTTAAGTTTTAATTTTTAAACAGACATTGCAAATTGCAATAAATTTAAAATTACTAAACTAGTAAACAATAAACACTAAAGGTCAAAGACATTGAAATACAAAATAGTAAATTAAGATTGCTCAAAAATAGGAAAGAGTCAAAGAGTCAAAGACTCAGTCATCAGTATGAATAATAACTATAGTTTATAACTATATTAAAGAGTTGATCTCGATAGCTTAGGATAAGGTTAGAAATTAGATTTAGTTTTTAATTTTTAATATTTTGTTTTATTATGTTTTAAATTTTAAATTTTTATATATAAGTTTTCTTTAATGATTTATTTAATTAAAATCTTTCTTCATTTTTATTTTTTTAAATGTAGGTTAAGAAAATTCGAAAATATACTGGGGAAGTTTCAGAGTTTCAGGCGGGATGCCCACAAATCTTGACGAAGTTTTGGAGTTTCGGGTGAGATGCCAGGAAGTCCCCCCAAGTTTCGTTAAGTTTCACCGCCCACCGAAACATTTCGCTCTGCGTCTTGCCAAGTTTTGCCGAAAGCGAGACATCCTGAAACGTTTCGCATGGAGTTTTGGGGTCCCCGAGACGTGAGAAACACCGAAACGTTTCGCATGGAGTTTTGGGGTCCCCGAGACGTGAGAAACACCGAAATGCGTCCTCAACCCTTCGGGACGCGTCCCCATGGAACACTGGTAAATACACTCCATAAAGTAGTAGTCATCATAATCAAAGTTGCACACAACTGAGAGTGCTAGGACCAAGCAAGAATAGGACGATGAGTTAACAACCACAAGATCAAAGTGAACCGTAAAGGTGGACAAGCATTCAAATAGTACCAACAAGACCAAAGACTTTTCTCTCTCTCAAGGTACATAGTTTTATATATTTTGTCATCACTGTATAAGGGAAAGATTCAAACAGATGGTACAATCCTTTTGTCCTTAACACTGCTCCTAAGGGTTAGTTACTAGGGACATCGTCAAGGGGTGGCCAATCCATTGAGATGCAATCTAGCAATAACCGATTAGGAGAGGGGACATCATTATCTTCCATTCCTAATGAATGGATTTCAACCTTAGGCTGAGTTTCAGTCTCACACTGAATCATGTTGATCAACCCCTGGACCCTGATCGGGTCCTCCATTCTCTCACAGAATCGTTCTCAGTACTTAAGATGAATTTCAGTCTCACACTGAAAGTTGATCAACTACCTGCAGGACTTTCTTGGACAATGCGCCTTTGGTTCTAGACCAGAATATGTCTCTTCCTCTATTTACATGATCTACTTGGACATCGCGTCCTTGGTCCTAGACCAGAATACCCTAGAGGAAGATAGGGGCCCTAGCCACATGCTAGGGGCTTTGCCATGGCATCAACTTGCTTGGTCCTAGACCAAGAACCCTAGGAGACTACTGGGGGCTCTAGGGTACCTTCTAGGGTCTTACTTTGTTCTAGTAAATTGACTAAGGTACCATCCTCTCTTTGAAAGGGTCTCGCAGCTGCACTAACTTTAATAGTATTCATGCTAATGCTAAATTAAACACCTTATCCTTCACGACAACCCTGTTTGAGGTTGCAACCGTCCACGACAACAACAGTAGGGTTGCAACAGCCCTCGTCAGCAGCAGTAGGGTTGCTACAGTCCACTGTGGCAGGAGTCTAGGGTGGCAACAGCCCATGGTTAACCTGTTAGGGTTATCCTCAATCCATGGCAACTGTGTAAAGGCGTGAACAATCCACGGTTAGCTTGTTGGGGTTGCTCTCAGTTCATGACAATAGTGTTTAAGGGTTGCAACAGTCCACAATAGTCTTGCTAAGGCTACCCATAATACACAACAACCCTATTTGGGCCACCCATAGTCCACTCGAGCTCAACAGCCAGGGTTTTTACAGCTCACGAATTCTTGCAAGATTCTACATCTGGTAGACTGGACGAACATCGGCTGCTCTAGACAAGTGACATCTTGGTTGGGTGATCTTTATCTACATTCATCTCAGAGTTCTGTTGAACAAACTCATAATTGATGTAACTATCTCTTTTCCATTTGTTCATGCATAAACTCAGCCATCTCATTTACGAGGTGGATTATTATTTGTTTTTGGGGTTTTATTCCTTGAAAGGTTTCCCCAAGTAAAATTCTTGTGTTCCTGTGCATTTGTGTGAATGGTTGTTTATCTTTACTACTGCTGCTGATATACTCTACAAGTATGATTGGAAATTGCAAGAGAACTATTACTGCTATTAAAGTTTAAATACATGTTGAATTTTTAATAGTTATGACTCCATTTGACCTTGGCACAATTTATACCACTATCTTTTGCTTAAAGTCATCTCAATGTATGAATGTTGTATCTTTATGTTGTTGATCTAATTTCTACTTTGCAATATCTTGTCAGTAAATCATTTCAAACTCCTAACAAAAAAATTCATCGATAACTAATAAAAGTAAGAGCATAGTTTTAAAAATTGGAATCGGACTCGAAATCGGTTCATTGTCAACTCGGAATCGGATTCGGAATCGGTAATGAATCGGTCATAAATCGGCCGATTTGAATTTAATGAATCGGTTTGCTAGAAAATACATAAAATATTTAAATTTTAAAGAAAAACAACATTTTCAAGATTATAATCCATGATTCCAAGGCATTGAAGACAAAATATCCAAAATTTTGCTCATGTTTATACCATATAAAAGTAAATATATCAAAATGGACAAAGTGTACTGTAGTCTGGATTCTGTGCAATACATATCTAGGATACTGGAACTAGATATCTAGGATACTGGAACTAGATACAAATCTAGGATACTGGGTTGGGTGGGTATTAGGGTAACGGGTTAGGTTAGGTATTTTAAAAAACAATGTAAATTAAAAACAAAGCGTTGGCAACTTGGCATAGGTCCCACCCAAAAAACCGGCTAGTTTGGGTCATGAATCGGTCGAGTAGATCGATTCATTACCGAACCGACTGGTTTGATGTCTGAACCGACTGGTTCGGTACCGAACCGGTCACTGAACCCAAGGCTGTAGGGAATCGTGAATCCTCCCGGGAGCATTTTTAGGAATTGCGATTCCAGGAAAAAAAACGCTCCCTGCCCATCTTTGGAATCGCTAAGGGAGCGATGAGGAAGCGACGCTCCCAGAGCAATTCCTCATCACTCCCTGAACGATGTCGAGCAAAACAAATGCTCCCGTAAACGATCCCTCAGCAATTCCGTGCGTTAGGGAATTTTTTTCCCACTTTTCTCAACTTTTGCAAAAAAAAATTTTTTTTAGTGATTTGTCAGGGTTCAATTAGCCTTTATAAATACTAAGGGTTCAATTAGGTTTTAATGGTGCCCCGTTAGGGATGAGAATTTGGGCGAATAATTTCAATGTTTGTAAATTTGCATTGCTATGAAGAAATTTTGTAAGTTTGTATACCTACCATAAATGAACTCAAGGAATATATCAGCTAGAGTAGGGAAGTAAACGGATAGTTTTTGGATTTCACCCTCTTTACTAGACAATTTTGGACATATAAACAATCTTTTGTATCTCGTTGTTGTATAATAAGGTTGTGACTCACTCATTTTTTATGAATATAACCAACACATTTAAAAAAAAAAATAAGTAACATATTTATTCATTTAAATTTAATTATTTGTATATAATTATAAAACTAAAGTTAATTTAAAAATATATTATATTTTGTATTATTTTAATAGTCCTTATTTTCATTCCCATGAATGGATTTGGGCGTGCTTAGTATAATTCAACATTAGTTTGAACTATGTCAAATGAAATTGGGAAAATAGAACCTTGGTTGATTGTCATTTGGATTGGCTATCAAACACGAAAGTCTCAAGATATAAGTATCTTCCTTGTCTCTTTGTCTATGAATTTTGGTGGGCTAGGAACTAGATGGTGTTCCACGAAAAGTAACTCACAAAAGCAAAAATAATACTTAGAGTAAGACTATTATGAGATGATCATAAACCATTTCCAAAAGATAAGCCTTCTAGAGTCTTACTTAACCCTTGTATAAATCATCAAAGTCCTTGGGTTTCTTTGATGGAGGTGCCAGCCCCAACCACCAGCAGGTTTCCAAATGCAGGAGTTTTGCCTTTAGCTTCACAACGTCCGACAATCCATGGGGGCCATTCATCTTCCTCTCATGTTCCATGATCACTTCCAGCAGCTCATACTCCACCTATAACACGAGAAAAAAAATTGGAAGTTTCTCGTGGCAAGAGGAAAACTTAGTAGATTACTAGATGGTATCATAGTACTTTGTATTTCATGTTTATTATGGCCTATTTTGTAAACATTATGGCCTACTTTGAAGTTTGAACTTTATATTGTTGATTGCATCTTGATTCTTATCATCTTATGATCTTACAACTCTTTGGTATTGATTCAGTGAATATGATCTGATGATGCTTTGTTTCATTTCATGGTTGATGTTATCTGTTAGACTGTTAGTCTTTAGAGTTTGTTGATGGCAAATATTATATGTTGAAATTTGAAGGTTGATGTTGTTGATGATTGATCATTTGATGACAATGCTACAAGTCATAGTTCCTAGATGATTGATGTTATGTGTATTAAATGGTTATATCTATGTTTTCTATAGCTAATTTGGCATAATACATGTTTTTTTAATATATATTCATCAAAATATATTAAAAATGTATTATATAAAAAGCGCTCCCAAAATGGAATCTTTTGAAAATTTCGCTTTTCGCTCCCGCTCCCAACAGCACAAACTGAACTGATTTATCAGTCAACTTGAACCGGTGAATCGTCTGGTTCCGATTCTGGTTCAACCGATTTTTTAAACTATGAGTAAGAGCCTTAGTAACCCTTTCATAGGGACTACCCCTGTTGGCTCCGTTAGGAGTGGCCTAAACAGAGGAGTGAGGATCAAGTGACAACACATGACTCGAGACTTGCCCCCAAGGATGCATTGAGCAGCTTGAATATTTCTGTTGCGTTAAGCCTAGGTGTGTAAGAGGCGGCAATAGACCAAATAGTAAGGAAATGAATGCGATGTACTAATAAGCAAAGAAAGTCAGCTTACTACGACTGTACAAACTCGGTGCACATAAATTGAATGTTAAGTACTACGCACAAAACTTGATTGATGGAATTGTACGGAACAATAGCTGATTAGTGTACAATAGTAGCTAATTGAGGCAATATTATGAAAATTCAAATTGTTATTCGAGAAGATTGCTAGGGTGTCTTAACCCACAAAATCATGGAGAATTGGCTTTGATAGCAATGTATCGAAAGCGCTGCAATAAAACAATGTTCCACATGGACGTGTCCCGTAGGGTCATGGTCGCGTCCCGCACTCTCCCCACGTCCCGTAGACGGGTGGACTCCTGGAAAAACGTTTCCCCCCTTGCCCCCCTAAGATTTGTTTTTGTTTTTCCATTATTTTTCCTTACCCCATTCCGTAGGCATTAGATGCCATTTCACCCTCTTTTTATTACAACATTTTTATGTTGAGGGACACTTTTTAATCACCAAAAATTAAAAAATCCTAGGTAAAACCTAACGAAATTCCACAAGACTATGGATAGTGTCTAGCACGGTTACAAAGAACATTTCGAGGCCTTAGTCACCCCGTGGACTTGATCATTAGGATGCCTTTCACCACATTGGAGGTATTTTTCAGTGAAAAACTCAGATAATTAAAATCACTAAAAAGGAATTTTAATTATCCAAGGGAAAAAACACTCGATGAAAGGACTTCCCTATTGAAAAAGTCCTAGGCAACTAAGTTATACAGAAACTAGACCTTCATGCTGACATATCATTACAATATCCCCCGTAGGGGTGCGGCAGTTTCATGGAGAAAAATAAGAAGAGTTGCCTCTCTTGAAAAAAACTTTATCAGGCACTTTTTTCTCATCTTCAATGCACATGGTACATGGTTGTCCACCTAGTTGGTTAGGTGGTCAACAGGGCTCATCATGAAATCCTCGCACTTTGCACATGATTTATATGGTGTATTCATACCCTAAAAGATGCCATTATTTAATGTGTGTTTCCATCAAAAAGTTGCTATATGAAGAGGCTGGATTATTGATGTATGGCATTGGCCTATATGGAAGGATATTTAGGTCAATGGAATGACATATGGAAGGATACTGGATGTAAGCATATGTGGTAGGATAATTAGATATATGCTTATTGTTAGACAAAATCATTCTATCTTTCCCATAAGTTTAATGTGGAACGTGGGATAAAACCTCTTCACCAATTAAGTTCCAAACATCCTTTGATGAGGCCAGGGTCCTTATTAATTTACTTGTGTGTAACTTTTTACGTGACCCCTTTTTGAAGCAAAATTTCCCTTTCAGATGAATCAATGTTTATACAATAGATACTACTATTTCCTCTACAGCAAAGCCAATTTAAAAATTTTGTGAGAAAAATATAACGTGAAGATCCCTTCAAGTTGGGGATGATGCCAAATGTCCTGCCAAGATGAGGTGTGCTGCACATCTCTATTATTTTTATGGTTAACTGAGTTCTATTGCATTGAGGTTATTTGTAATAGCACACTCCATAACCTACCTTGCAAAGGAATGTAGCTAAATCTATGTTCATTCTTACATGTGCTTATTTTTTGCTAATGTTCTAGAGGGTATGATGGTCATTTTCTTAGTAGATAAAATTGACATACTTGAATGGTCTTTGAACGATATGATGCAGGTTTTAGGTTATTGGTTATGAATTATTAATTTCTTGGCTTGTCTATTCATTGTCTTCCATACTTGCCCAGGTTTGGTGTTTACACTCCTTACCTCTAAACAGGCCTCATAGTGTAATAGATTACATCCTTAGCAACTTCTCTCTATTTCCAAATGTCCTCATCCTTGATCTTGTCTTGTAAGTACCACTTGGTGACTTGCATTGAACCTTCATCATATATAGTCTTGCTCAATATTCTCTGCCAAATCTCCCTTTCTGTCCTTCCTTTCAAAATAAACCTTTTTTTATCCTTGACTTTTACTATTCCAATGAAACATAGTTTTGTTTCATTGAGGACTGAACTCATTTATGTACTAAAAGCATATAATTAGTACATACGCATATCTGGAGCTCGCCTATGTCGTAGATGCACTTGTCACTGTAAAATCCTAATAATATGCAGTCCTTTACTGTTCTCAACCTAGACAACTTGTAACTCTGAATTTATTGGCCTAGTCCAGGATGTTTGAAGATTCTTAAAAAGAATGTTGCCTTATGTTTACTGCCAAAATGCATGCCTATTGTCTCCTTTTATTTCTCATTGTTTTGGATCTTGTTTTTTGGGGTTAGTGTTCACCCCCAAGGGGTTTACCCCAACATACTCAGACAATTTTAGATTTGATAACAAATGAATACTTACTTAAGAGTCAATACCTTCAATAGGGTTTGGAAAAGGCTTTTTCTTCTCAATGGTTTGGTGTATGAAGCTGCTACCTCAAGGCTCAGTTACAACTTACGATGTACATCGAATTTTGTTTATGGTCAGAAAGAGCACTATTTTAGTATGATGTATCATGATTCATTATACAAACTTTTAAATGCATTTTCTTGGTAATGCTGTGAGTACACAAGCAGTAGGTTTATATCAAATTACTTCGACTTAAATATCTGAAATGTTCATAAGATGGAAAGGGGCAATGCACTAATTTTCTGGCAGTTTCATGTACATCCAAGGCTTTCTCTTAGAATTATTGTCTTCAAGGTTGAGAAGAAAAATACTACTTTTTCCATGCAAATGTCGGAGATCGCCTTGGAACATTCCTTGAGCCATTCTTCACTATTTTTAAGTGGATACAGAAATGACTTTTCCCATCTTTTGTTCAAATGCAGATGGCGTCTGGTTGAAATTGATGCAGATCCTTCCAACTTGCAGCTACAGACAAAATATTTGACCTCAATCATCCACCCATCAAAGACATATATGGTGCTCTTATAATGTGCTTAAAACCTTATTATTCATGTCTAATACATTGCCATTTTCTGAATATGTGCAACTAGACAACCAGTTTTGGATGGTTGCAGTGTTTTCTATTTGAAGTTTTTGTATTTAAAATGAATGTCTTAATAGTTTGCCAAAGCCTTTGACAATCAATTCAAGATGTACTATAGATAGTATCTTACCACTCTTAATAGGAAATTTGTGTGCTGCATAGACATATTACATTGCCAATTGTTGATTATAGAGTTTTTGTCTGAGTCAACACATTGCTTAAATTATATTTTCTACATCAGAAAACTTTGTACTATGTAGCTTAGCTATGATAGTACCAACCCTGTTTCATTGTACTATGTATTCCGCATCATTTGTTTTGACTGGATCATATGCATAAAAGAGATTAATAAAACAAGCATTCTTGTAATCAGCCCAGCCCAAGTTTTCTAGCATTTAGAACCAAATCATCCAATCTCCATCACATACAATTCCCTGATGAGATTGAGATGAAGGTGGACACCCATGCAAAATGAGGGGTAATAGTGCCCTAATGCAAATAACTTAGAAACATAATCAATGATCATATTGAACAATTCCCCATGGAACATCTACTAATACCATTCATGACTCCATAAAATGATAAAGAAAATGCTTATCTCTTGATTGATGATAGAAATGACCAAGTATGTATTCTCAAATGGAAAAGTGCAAAAAATATGTGTTGTGTCTCACTATACATACTAGATAGCCTAAAAGCTAATTTAGTGAAGCTGACCAGCTCAAATCTTCATTGCTACCCATTTGAAGCTCGAAACTAGTTTAAAAATATTGTTCTCCAAGATTTCTAAAATGAGAAAATGTTGCTACTGAGCTCTCCAAGGAAGCCCACAAGCTTGCTATTCTGATTATGCATTTTGGACAAGGGTAACCAATATAAATGAAGAATACAAATTAAAACTTGGTTGGGTCAATGACTTGTCAGTAAATTAATAACGTTTAGTGAGTAGCAAGTTAGTGTAGATTTAGACCGGTGAACCATACTTTTTATAATGTACAGTTATTTCTTAATAAAATATTTTTCACATCATCGACGGTCGGTGTTGTTATCACAAAGTCTGTAGCTGCCTACACGAGGGATCCTATCCAGGATGGGCAAAGGACATGCAACTAAAGTAAGTGACACAAGAGTGCCTCAGCCCTTGGAAGCGATGCAAGTGTCACACCGGATGGGGCACTCTTCACTTTAGGCCAAGACGGAGCTATGCCAAGGGGGAGAATCCTATCTAACCGGTGATAGTTAGCTTATGCTAAACAAGACACACATGCAAACAAGTATATGACAAGTGCAAAACAAAGTGATCTTGAGATTAAACCCTAGATCAAAGAAATAACTAGGGGAATGGAAGCAAATTCAAATACACGGATGAGAAGGCTTATGAGAGTTATGAAATGCTTAGCCAATATTAATATTTCCCCAGTAGCAAAGATTTGTATGATCAGATCTAGGATTAATGAAGTGCTAGACAAGATGACTGAATAGTGACTATGAGTGATGTGAACCAATAAATGAGATAGTCACAAAATAACAAAACAGTGAAGCTCCAGCACTTGAAATGCAAGTTATGGTGCAAGATGAACTATATAAAACACACAAACAAGCACACCCAAGTCTTCCAACCCAGAAAACATGGGCAGCCCGAGGAGGGTGCACCTCTACTAGAAAGACCAACGCCTAGAAGGGTTAAATGGAGTCGGAAAGTCACGGGACTTGGTCTCTAAGGTTTTGATACTATTTCTAACTTGGGTTTGAAAGGAGAAACAAATTTGACGGTTGGAAATAGAGATGTAAATTTTAAAGGGTTTTTGTCTATGTTTATTTTTTGCTTGACTATGGAATGAAAAATCAATACAAGAAGAGCTCATAAACTTACTCGGAAACTTGATGGATTGATGAGGTTATTTTTCCTTCGCTAATCAGCCACTTAAATGGACCATTTTCCTTCTCAAGCAGGCCAAGTCGATTTGCCCAAGTCGCCCTGCCAAGACAACCCGAAAAATGTTAGCAAATGTGCAAAACAAAATCTGAATGAAATGACCAAGCAAATAATTTATTGCTGCTAAATGAAGATGACCAAGGAAATTGCTGCTAAATGAAGATGACAAAATGTAAATCCAAAAGCATTAACATCAACTCCCTCTTAAGCAAAGAATTGCCAAACAAAGGGAAGGTCGCCCTCTCCAATTCGCTTGACCCAAACACCCTCCTGTAACAAATTTTTCTGCATAAAATTTGTTTGGAAAAGAAAGACAACCTATGGACTATACTAAAGCTTAGTAAATTTCGCAATCTCCATCACACCAATGCTCACAAGACAAGACTGGAAGAACAATCTCTTTGTATTCAATTTCTCAAGAGCCGAAATTCCATTACAATGAGCCAACACTCTCTGAGAGCTGCTCTCAAAATCCCTAGCCCCAAAATGATCAATGGCTAGGATCTAATCTCATCAAATCTAATCAATGCCTAAAAGAGTGTCGGACAAATACATGAGTAAGAGAAGGGGGGCGCTATCATGTGGTGCTCCCTCTCTAAGCAAGTACAAGGTACAAATATAATCATATAGTGGAAGAGGGGGTCGCCTAGGGGCTAAAGTTTCCATAAGGCGTGTTGATGTTTAAGGGTTAGAGGAGATTTTAACATAAGTAGTAAACTTTAATGCATGAACATATAAAATCAAATTCAGAATATTACTACTCTAATCAAATTTGAACTGTAATGAAACAAACATAATTTTCATCTCTTTGAACTTAACGCTCTATTAGTCACTGTGTTAAAGTTGGTCCTCGAGAATCATCAAATGCCATGTACAGTAGATATCAACAGTGAAGAATCATAACCAATATCTGAATCAGCCTTATACTTAGATATTTCATATTTGATCTTGTCACCGAAGGGACAAGTCAACTAGGTAAACAATTTATGTACCTTGAGAGAGAGCCTAAGAGGGTTAAGGAAGAAGCATACTGACCCAGACTTCTTAGTCAACAAGCACCTATATCCAGTACATTCATGCAATCAAAGAACAAATTCGCTGGGTAAGGGTGCAGTCACACTGTGCAGAGACACACAGTCATACTCTTGCACAGTCAAGTTTCCACAATCATGCTAAGTAGGAAACACATGGTCATGCTGGGAAACCCACAGTCCATACTCAAGGTTACACTGGGAGAACAAACCACAAACCACACTCAAGGTCACGCTATTGGAGAACAAACCCTAGACCACACTCAAGGTCATGGTGGGAGAACAAACCACATACCACATTCAAGGTCACGTTGAGAGAACAAACCACAGATCACATTCAAGGTCACGCTGGGAGAAAAAACCACAGACCACATTCAAGGTCACGTTGTTGGCGAACAAACCTCAAACCACACTCAAGGTCACGGTGGGAGAACAAACCACATACCACATTCAAGGTCACGCTGCTGGAGAACAAACCACAGACCACATTCAAACCACAAACCACATTCAAGGTCACGTTGCTAGAGAAAAAACCACAGACCACATTCAAGGTCACGCCGTTGGAGAACAAACCACATACCACATTCAAGGTCACACTGCTGGAGAACAAACTACATACCACATTCAAGGTCACGCTAGGAGAAAACACAGTCCACACTTGAAAACAAACTCATGGTTATGATGTGCAAAGTCACGTTGCAAAACAACAGAAGATCACGCTGCAGAGAGAGGTGATCAAGCTAGAGCAGATCGAACCCACTCCAGTCACGCGCGGAGCAAGCAACCACGGGATAACCTAGTCACGCAAGAAGAGGGCAGAGGTAAAGTGTATAGTCACGCGCGGAGCAGAGGAGTCGTCACGTGCGGAGCAAGCAGCCATGAGATAACCAATCACGCGGAGCTGCTGAGAATAGCTAGTCACGCGGAGTCACAGGATAGTTAGTCACACGGAGCCATGAGAAGCCAGTCATGCAGAGTTGCAGAATAGCCAGTCACGTGGAGCCACGTGAAGTTAGGCACGTGGAGTTGCAGAATAGCCAGGGTAGCAATCACGCTGGGGAAAACCATGCTGGAAAAGCACGCTGAGTGAACAACCACACGGAGGGAGAGGAATCACGGGTGCAAGAGAAAGGACTTAGTCACGCTACACTGTCTGCAAGGATGATGTACAAGAGAGACACGGGGGCGAGAATTTATAGCCTTGTCTTAACCTTAAGATAGGGTATCATAGGTAAGATAAAATGGTCCAAGATTTTGACTATAAGATACAATGACTTAGGGTAGTTCATGAATGGTCCAATGGTCAACCATAAGATAAATAAATGGTCCAAAGGTTCTTTTATTAATAAAACCATAAAGGTTTTATTCATAAAATCATAAAGTAAACTTTTGTAATAAAGTCATAAAGTAAATGGTCCAACCAAAAGATAAAAGGGACTTAGGTTAGTGTACCAAAAACCCATAAGGTGAGAGTCATCATAATAGGGGTACACACACAATAAGACTGCTAGGACCAAGTAAGATAAAGGACCATGAGTCAACAAAGGGGGCCACAATAAAACAACCCACAAGATCAAGGTGAACCATATAAGGTGGACAAACAACTCCTTTATAGGATCAACAAAACCAGTAATTTTTTTCACTCTCTCAAGGTACATTGTTTTATATATCTTTGTCATCACTGTATAAGGGAAAGATCCAAACTGGATGGTATGACCCTTTGGTCCTCAATACTGCTCCTAAGGGTTAGGTGCTAGTGACATCATCAAGGGGTGGCTAGTCTCTTGAGAAACAACCTAGCAGTAACGATTAGGAAAGAGGAAATCGCACATCATCATCTTCCATTCTCAAAGAATGGCTCTCAGCCCTAGGTTGAGTTTTAGTCCCAGACTGAAACAAATTCTTGGTAACTGACTAGGTGCCTCCATTCTCCCAAAGAATGGCTCTCAGCACTAAGCTGAGCTTTAGTCCCAAACTGAATCAAATTCCTGGTAACTGACGAGGTACCTCCATTATCCCAAAGAATGGCCCTCGGCACCTAAGCTGAGCTTCAATCCCAGACTGAAAGTTGATCAACCACCTGCAGAACCTGCTTGGTCCCAGACCAAGAGTCTGCCTGGTCCTATACCAGGAATGTCTCTGCCTCTACCTACAAGATCTACTTGGACATCGTGTCTCTTGTCCCAGACCAGAACACCCTAGAGGCACATAGGGGCCCTAGCCACATGCTAGGGGCTTTGCCATGGCATCAACCTGCTTGGTGTTACCAACTATTTTGTACAATAGTTGAACTTTCTATTGAGCCGCCAGTTATTGAACATGATGCATGTTCATTTCCAGAGTTCAGAAGTTCAGTTTGTTCCAAACTTAGCTTGTTTTGGCTAGCCTTTTATGTTTTTTGTCGAAATGACCATACCCCATGGGGTTTTGTAATAAAGTGTGCTAGTAGGGGGGTCTTGAGTGGCTTGGTTCCCTTAGACTTAATAATCAAATAAGGTATTCCAAGGAGTTTTTTCCTTTGTCGATTATTCTTTGCCTTTAGCCGAGTAATAAGCGATGAGTTTTTCTCCTGCTACCTCCAAAGCCGGAATGCCCGAATTTGGCGGTTAGGCTTTGGGGGGTTATTAGAGTCCAACTGCAAAATATGAACCTACAAGACACTATTGGTATGTCCTATGGTCATTTCCTAGGTCCCTAGGTGTGTTAAAACATTGTTCGAAAATTTTTTAGCCGATGTCCTCGAGTTTTTATTTTTGATTTTTTAAATAATTAAAATTTCCAATTAATTAACCCATTTTTCCTATGGTTTAATTGAAAATTTTCAAAATGTAATAATTAAGTGGTTTGGGGGTGCTCGTTTTCTAAGACAAAGTGCCCATGTAGCCCCTAGACCCACTTATCCTAAGTTTCTGATAATTCTTTTGTACTTAATTGAATATTTTCTCAAAATTAATAAATGAGGAATATTTAATTAAAATAATCAGAGAAATAAAATATGGAGATAAATTAAAAACTCTCCTAAATAATTCAAATTGAATAAAGTAAAGAGCTAAATGACATGGCAAAGAGCATCTAGGAAGATTCCAATCAGCACCCACCTGATCTGAGTCAGTATCGGAGCACTGCAGCTAACTCAACCTTGTGATTTGCGCCTTCCTAACCTAGCTTGGGAAAATTCTCTTGTGGGCATTAGTTTATTGGTTGGGTGATGAATCCAAAGTGATAGGGTGGGCGCCTTGCCTAGGTGGAGGCCAGCTCACCCCAATCACAACCACTAGAGTCCAGTTCGTCCTCAGATCAATGCAGTTAGACTCCAGTCAGTTGGTGGTTGCTCCCCTCCTTGAGGAAATTTGCTAGGGTTTCATTAGCTCTCTTCTTTTTGTATAAATATGAGGTCTCTTATCCCTCTTCAGGGTTGATGATTGAAGCAAAGGACCTCTGCTCGAATGATTGTAACTGTTTATCTTTCTTATGAATAAAATTGAGTCTTTAGAGGACAATTTGATGGTGCAAGAATTTTCATGGTGAATGTTTGGCTTATAACCGAGGTGATATCTGTGTATCTCAATTATTTGTTTATGCAAGTTTGTTATCTAGCTTAGAAGATTATATTCTAATCCATAGAGTAGGCATTTGAAGGTTCAATTTGCTTGCTTATGGGGGCCCTAGGATACCTTCTAGGGTCTTACTCTGCCCTAGTTAATTGACTAGGGTACCATCCTCCCTGAGAATGGGTCTCGCAGTTGCAGTAACTTTAACAAGGCGCCCCCTTTACAATGCATATAAAGTGTAACAATGAAACATGACTAAGCTGCCTACTGATGCACTCCCCATGGAGCAAGTACGCCCCCTCTCTAGGAGAACATAGATGTGTTGGCCCCAAATCTCAATAATAGTCTCATACTTAGGCTCAAAACATAGTACAATGTCATGAAATAATCCAAAGTCATATGCTGCCCCACATTATCCACTTTGATAAGGTTTACTAAGTCAAGGTTAACATTTTAAGTTTTAATTATGCTGGTAAAACAGGGCTGAAGCTGTAATTAGCCAAAAGCGACAACTTCCCTTGCCCGGATGCCAAAATCAACCATGCCAATGAATTTGTAGACCCCAGTTACACTATTGGTGATCACAAGAACGACCCAAATCTATCAAATATGATCTATGTGGCTCAATCCATGCCAAACCAATAAAAATATGACCCTGGTAACTTATAATAAATAAAAATCTCACCGATTAGGCCACATCATGGCGAACTGAAGCATGGAATCATGTATGGGATCCATGTGGATGCTAAAAACCAAAAATCGCAAGTCAAGATCACAACTTCTTGAGACCCCATTTTTGGCTTGGTCAAACTAGTTTAACCAAGTCAAAATTGTCAAGCCAAAAATGGTCAAATAATGGAAAAACCGAAGCTATGAAGACCTGTAAGCACAAGAGGATGCCAAGATGCTCCCTTATTTATGTTAGTAGGTTAACTAAAACAATAAGCAACATGGTATAGTAATCCACCATGAAGCACAAAAGAAACTAGGCCTAAGCTAGAGCAAACTTGTTACCGTTTCAAGAAGCCTCCAATGTATTAACACTTGTAGTCTTGGTCATCTTGCTAGCCATGGGTGAGGTGATTAAACAGGTTCAAGGCAAAGGGGAGGACTTGTAAACTTTGATATCGAGATCCTTTGGACATGCCAGGGGAATACAGGGGCCACACTGACATAAGCATGCTGGAGAACAATATGGAATGGAATTGTCTCACAAATGGGATAGAATGCTTAGGAAACCATCACTAGACTCTAACAAAGTGCTCTGCAGCTCGAATCCAAGCTTGTCTCAAGCTCCATGAGGATCTTTTCTAGAACCCTTGTGATGAGTTCACAGGTGACTGTAATGTGGTGGGGTTCTAGGGGACACTTAGAATTAGCTGTCCCTTATTCCATATCATGTCCCAACCATTAGGCTCCATGATGAATAATCATTACATTTATTTCATTTATGTGGCCAAGCAGTAATTTAGATTTGGCATTTCTTTTACATATGTTTGGCCCTTTACTTTCATTTCACATTAGCCTTTTGGGTTGATTTTTAACTTTTTAGCCTTTTGGCTTGCACTTTACTTTGGATATAGCATGATACACATGTACAATGTAACGATGGCAGTAGCACTTGTTTTGGGGACTAATGGGATGACACTTGGTGGAAAGCATAACTCTACCCACCTCTACAACATCAGGGGCAACTGAAAGGAAGTAGATCCACAGTTTAAGCTATATTCCCACACACTCCAGAGCCGAGACACAAGTAACATGGGGTCCAACATACATAGGTGTCAAAGCAGGAGGTCCTCTAGATCACATATCTCAATCCAAGTCAAGGTAAGGATCCGACATGGATGGGTAGGATGGGTGGAGATAGTGAAAGGTGATGCCAAGGCTAGCAACAAGACAAAATGACCAAGTCTATACCAAAGGTGGGGAAGCAACCAGTGTGCATACAAAGGAGCCTTGCAATCAAGGCAACTTGACTATTCCAACTATCAGGGTATGATAAGAACAAAAGAAGTATAGGATCACCTAGCTAGTCACCTAATGTTAGGCAAATTACTAATATAAATAAAGGAGACAAAACATAACATCAATGTGCAATATCATATACCTACTCTACTGCATGAACCTGGATGATGGTCTTTGACAATTATGAGCAAGGGAAGAACCAACACTACTCTCTCTTGATATCTATGCGAACCATGACCTAGCAAAACTCATCTCCATGGGGTCATGTGGGAACAACTGTTACATGGGAGCTTGGAGTATGCTGTGAATGATTTTTGAGACTAAGGCACACTGCTCATAATCAATATTTTGCTACTGGAAAAACCTAGGGGGGAGACCCTAATCAATGAAAGGTACCTGAAACCACCAACAAACCACAAATACCTTCCACGAAACCTTAATAGCTATGATGAATGCCTTATCATAGTCGAACAATATCAAATTAAGACACAAGAATCATATATAAATGGAGTTATTCACTTTATTTCAAATTCCAAATAATATCACGCTTTTCAAGGCAATGTCACGCTTCCCAATGCAACCACTCCAAAAGTGCGCCCTCAAGGAAAAGAGGACAATTGAGCTGGAGATGAATTGTAGGACAAGCCAGTAATACCACACCCTCTAATTCACCAATTACAAGGGTTTCACGTATCCCAGTGCACTTCCTCAGAAGAGGATGCCCTCTAGGGTTTATGGATAAAACCTTAAGGAAAATTTTTAGGGTGGACAAAAAATACTAAATCACGGTTGTTTTTGGATTTTTAGGGTTTTTCCAGTAGCAAAATATTTTTATGCATAAAATAAAACATGTGAAATTTGATAAAAAGAGGATAGATATATAGGGTATTAGATTCTAGTCTCAAACCCTAGGGCTATGAGCGATCAAGGCTAAAGTCCCACCTCTTGATATGATATTCAATACTTGCAACTAGGGCTAAGCTAGAAACCTCAAGGGTTAGGTATCAAAACCCTAGGAATGAAAAATAGAGATGTCCAAGGCCCAACAAAACAATGGAGAGCTCCTTGGCAGGTAGGTCTCCTCAAGCAAGTTGATAAAATGCTAGCAAACAAACCCTAACTCAGTCCAAAGCACTACAAGAGCAATTTTAAACTAGGGTCGAGATAAACTTACCAACATTAATCAAGAATGAGAAAGATAGTGCGTCTTAGGTCACACTTGGGCATGAGTTATTACAACTATTCTAGCATCAACTTAGCATGTGCAAGATCAAACCCTAGAACATCATCAATTCATCATCCAAGCAAAAACGATATCCAAGAGAGAGGTCTGCAAAGCTTCAAGTGCTCCACTAAACCAGCAGGAAAAGAAAATAATATATAATTTGAACCCTTGTCCATGATTTACAAATGATGTGAGGTTGTCTTATTTATATGAAACAAACCTCAACCTTTTACAAATATGAGCCTACAAAGTTAATGAAAAATTATAAAATTTAAGGTTAGTGCATCCATAAACTGGGGACTAAACCATACAATGACATCAAATAAGAATAAAAATGTGCAATTAGGCTCTAGCCTCCACCAAGTGCAAGGTGAGCCAAAAGGAGGGCGTCATGCCCCAACTAACCCCAATAGATGCTTATCCCTCAATGCCATCCTTTTTAACAATGTAGGCTTCTTCTTTAAGGAATGATGCCATGGGTTTGGAGACCAAGAGGAGGGCTTTGCATCAAAACAATAGGTCCAAGTGGGAAAAATGAGTTGTGCTAAACCGGGTATGACAACCTTTAGATGTGCAATCACCTCTACAAAGCAAAATATGAGTGTAGCCATGTGTCCCAATGATTTGCCTCAAGGGCACCAGACACCCACCCATAGGGTAATCAGTAGAGCCACAAGGCCAACACCTCCTTGAGGTGGAAACTAGGGGGACCTTCCATGACCTGATTGTTGTTTTTTCCTGAGCAACATTGAGAGCCATTCTCTTAGGAGAATGGGGATATCTGGTCAAGGACCAGGATGTGGAACCAGTCCAGCAATGGGGGACTCAACCTTGAGTTGAGTAGCCATTTTGTTGAATGGAGACATCTGGTCAAGAACCGGGATGTGGAACCAGTCCAACACTGGGGGACTCAGCCTAGAGCTGAGTGGCCATTTTGGTAAATGGAGACATCTGGTCAAGGACCAGGATGTAGAACCAGTCTAGCACTGGGGGACTCAGCCTAGAGCTGAGTGGCCATTCGTTGAATGGAGGCACCTGGTCAGTTACCAGGAAGATGAACTATTCTAGTACTGGGGGACTCATCCTAGGGCTAAGGGCCATTCTCCGGGAGAATGGAAGCACTTGGTCTATTACCAAGTATTTCACCTCGAGTCAAATTATGCAGCCTATGGATGAGGCACTTTGTCTGTTACGAGGATATCACTATAAGTCCTAAACTGGGTCTGGGCATGTGAGGCACTCCAACCCTCGATCTGTGGGCTTTGTGATCTTCTCCAAGGCTTAGCTACCCTTGGTTAAGACACCTAGTACCCGATCTTGGTGTCACATGGAGTGTGAGATAAAAGCATTAGTAATTCTCTCTATTTATTATGATGTACTTTGAATGGGGATGAAGGACCACCTTGACCACTTGTTTTGACCACAAGGCACTTGAAGAAGGCTAAAGGTAAAAGTCAAAAATACATAAGGCCCTTAGACCACTAAGGAGTCAAAGTGAAAGTGCAAAAAGACCTTTAGTACCACTAAAGGTAAAAGTAAAAAAGATAAAAGAATAAAATAATATTATTTTGTTCTTTTGAGTTTTGGTCCACTTACAGGTGATTCAAAGGATATAAAGGAAGATCAATCCATTTCATTTTGTCATAAACACTTGCTCATCATCTTGCAGCTACAAAAGGAAGATTTTCGCTGATCTTGAGGAGAAGGAAGTTTTTGTGGTTATGCCCTAGCATGGAGGATTCTAGCTAGGGCACCCACACTTATTACAGAAAACCCTAAGCTAGGGTTTCACGGTGAGCAACATCTTTCTCTTCACAAGCTTGGGTCTAACCCTAGGCCACTTCTTCTTCACGACAACCTTCAGACTTTCAACGAGCAGTCTCGGAGTCTTCACGGGTAGCCTCAACAAACTTATGGGAAGCCTCAGATTCTTCATGGGCAGCTTCCAAATATGCACAGGCTGGCATGGAACCTTCATGGCTGCCCTGAGCTGTCACGGGCAACCCTTTCCCAGCCTGAGCAGCATTCCATCAGCAGCGTGTACCCTCGGGCAGGCTGAATCTACCCTCGTGCAGGCTGAATCTACTCTCGGGCAGCTAGGTATCGAGCTTAGGCAGCTCAGTACTGAGCTCGGGCAAGAGGAAACAGGTCTGTGCAGGCAGACAGGGATCACGGGCAGGTTGACAAAGTTCACGGGCAGGGATACAGGGATCACAGGCAGGCTGACAAAGTTCACGGGCAGGCCTACAGGGTTCACGGGCAGGCTGACAGGGTTCACGGGCAGGAAGATAGAGACCTCGAGTAGGCTCAGTTTCATTCTGGGCAGATCCAAGCAGGCAGAAACAATTCCGGGCAGCCATTCTGGAATTTTTGGGAAGCTGGAAGAATTAGGGAAGAAATTCCTAATTTGACTTTTTGTATAAAATTCACTTCTGTGGATTTTGATATGTGGTTCAAACCTATTAGGGTTTGAGAATTTTTCTAAAGAACTTAAGTCATCTCATTTAAGAGATAATTACTAATGCTTTTGGGGTTTTTGTCCTTCAAAGGTTTCCCTATGAAAAACTGCCGTGTTCAATGTGTGTGATGTTGTTGATGTTTCTACCTAAGTCACCGCAATTGACGAATTTTCGCCTTGAAAATAAAAAATCGCCGATTTTCTGAGCTTGCCGAATTAAACGGATTAAATTCGCCTATTTGAATCACGAATTAGAGTTGTGGGGTTTGGCAAATTCCAAGGGGAATTAGTTCCCCTGAAAATAAGGTCGTTTTTAATACAAGACGACAAAAATTTGTTTGGAATACGATTTCCTGCTTTTGCGGCTCTTGGGTGCACCGTAAGCCCTAGTCTTCCTTGGCAACCCATAGATAAACCGTAAACTGGAGCCGTCAATTCTCACAGCTAGTTCTTAGCAACCGTGAATGAACTGTGAAGTGTCTGGTGACATTGTTGCTCTGTGGAGGCCGCCAACAGCCGTTGTTCCTTTACCCGTGCCCATGAGTCGCAATCTGCAAGGTCAACTTTGCTCGCAATATTTTATCGACCTCACATGTTTCATGTCTTAACTTTTAAGGTAATTGATATATTATATATACCATTTGTAATGTAATTTGTAACCTGCACCGTTTAATTTATTTGTAATGTAATTTATAGTACTTAACTTATAAGTTCTGTTTATAATAAAATTTATAATATATAACATTATATAATATATATTTAATATTTTTATCTCTTTATAAAAGTTATATAATTGAAAATAAAATTTGGGTAATTACTTTATATATATATACACACACGAATTTAATGAAGAATTTTATCCAAAAAAAATTGCTTAATGATTTTTTTCCGAATTTTATTCATGTCGAATTCGAACACGAACTCGAACCAGGTGTGTTGCCCACCTATTTTGACTAGGTGGCAACTCCATGTGTATAAGGATGTACATAATTGTACCTTAGAAAAATTGGAGGATTTTTCACTTCTGCAGGGCTATTGCCCCTTTGTAAAACGAAATGTTCGCTCCCCTGCGTGGGAAAATTAATGTAATTTTATGTGCTAGTGTGGGTCATATGATACGGATGCCACACCATGGAACTGGCTGTTAGGGAAGTCCCCTCATCGAGTGTTTTTCCCTTTCCAATTGATCTTGTTGTATAAACGAGTTTAATCGGTTTGGTTTTCACTCAAAATCCTCCAAAGTGGTGACGGGCGTTCTACCAGTCAAGTCCATGAGGTGGCCAAGGCTTCAAAGTATGATTCATGACCATGCTAGGCATCTGTATAGAGTCTTGCGGAGTTTCGTTGTGTTGTTGTATTTTTATTTATTTTTGTCTAGTTAATTAATTTCACCCCTTGGTGATTAATTAACTCAGTCGTTGATGTAATAATGTAATCGCTCAAGCATGGCGTTTTGTAATAGGGGCTATGAATGCAAAGTTAATTGCTATGAAACCCCCTAAGCCACTGCTTCAAGTCTCGTGTCATTCTGATGAGTGGTTGAGGAGATAGACCATTTTTGTCTAAGCAAGGTCTATTTTTCCTAGGGAATTAATTAAATTCCCTAAGTCAAAATTCACATTTTTTTATTTTGAAGAAAAAAATCAAGAAATACCATGGTAAGATGGTTTGTGGATTCCTAAGCCTAGGAAAACTTATTCCAAAGTTTTTCACCCCCCATGGCCTAGATATTAATTTTTCAAGTTATTTTTAATTTTTCCTAAGTCAATTTTAGGAAAATTTAAAAATTAAATTGAAAATAATTAAATCTAAGGTGAGATTTTATTTTAGCCTAAGTCTAAGGTTAAAATTATATTTTTGAAAAGGCAAAGGCTAAAGCCTAGTTCTAAAGTCAAAGGCATGTAAAAACCTACCATTGCCAAATGAGGGCGCTAGTGGAAAAAACCTCACTAAAGGAGGCACTAGCATTTATGTGGAGGGTTTCTAAATTAGAAGGGGCGCTATCCATATAGTTAAACCCCATATTTGGAGACGCGAGCACATAATAGAAGAGCGCTACTACATTGGAGCGCCACCATTTTTAGAGGAGACGTCATCATTTTATGGAAGCACTATATTATATAGTGGAGCGCTTATGTTAAGAGAGGCGTCATTTAAATGAGGTGGGCGCTACTACTAAATGGAGGTGGGCGCTAACTATGGAGGCGCTGTCATAAAAGGGACCCACGCTACAATGGAGAGGACCCACGCTATTTTGGAGGTAGCGCTAATATTAAAGGGACCCACGCATATTGTGGAGGGCGCATGCTAAATGGAGCGCTAACCATTATTTAGTTGGGCGCTACACTATGTTTAGAGGGCGCTAAAATAGAGGACGCCCACACATATTTAGAGGCGCCACACTAATAAGAGGAGCGCTAATGCTTTTAAGAGGACACTAATCTATTTAGAGGAGCGCTACAATAGAGGAAAGCGCTAGATTTAGAGGAGGGCGAATGCATTTTTGGCCCACGTTTTACATGCATTTTTGGAGACGCTAGACTTGGAGGATTCCGCCATATTTAGAGGAGGGCGCCCACCTTGGGGCCCATGATTTTTCCATTTTTATTTCTTAACCTAAAAGCTCATCTAATGGTGGATATTTATCCAAAGACCTAGATCTAAAGATGGAGAATACTTGGACATGGATTAAGCTTATGGCCTTTGATTAAAAAATTAATCCAAGGGTGTGGATTAATGGAGAAGAATAGAAAGCCAAATAGCTAGATCTAGTGGTGGGGATTAAACCCTAGATCTAGATCTAATCTCGGCCATTTATCTTCAATAAGTTGGGGTTTGCCTCAACTATTTAATGAGGGTCTCACTCCCTCATTAAAGAGGATCTCATATACTATTGTTATGCTGCCGGAAATTTCTTGCTCTCATATTCTTTTGCTATACTTTGTATTGAAGATTTGCCCAAGTTGGGCTATTAAATAAAAATTTCTTTGGAGGGATACTATGCTGCAAGCTCTTTCATGATCCGAATCCTTATAAGGTAACCTTGTATTTGTCTTGTTTGCATTTATTATATTTTTCTAGTTAGCTCTCCACAAAGTGTTTTTTGGAGAGATTAAAGAATAAAAGTGTTTTTATTCTTTCTTATGAATGATTTGACATTTCTTACAAAGTATTTTGCAGGAACTGTTAGGTATTCATCACTAAGATCATAAATTTTGCAGGCATAAGATTTATTTGCAGGTTGTCCAAGCAAGGAGATCTCTCCAAATATCATTCCGGCAAAGTTTTAAATTCGGCCATCTACTTTCAGCCTTCCTAAAGAGGGGTTTATTTCACTGTATAGTGAATGTAACCTTTGTTTTAGGCCCCTAACCTCTTATATATTAGTTAGGGCTTACATTTCCATTGTTTAAACATTGTTTAACTAAGTTTCTTCGATATTTATCCTCCGATTCTTACAGTTATTTTGAATATTGCATTTGTATAATTTCCAGCCTATATTTATCTACACTTTGAGCTTAATCGTGGTATCCCTCGTCTGAGATCAAGCAATTGTGATCAGAACGCGAAGCGCTCAAAGTTGTAATAAATATTTGTCTGTCATTCAGTCTGCATAATAGTTTTCAGCCCTTTAAATCACTCATTTCTGCAATATTTTTCACTCATATTTTTATGTAAATTTGTAAATCTTGTACTAATATTTTAACAACAGTTTTTAGTGTTTTTTATATGATTTCCAGCGAAGAATAGCTCGCTGGTTTATGACAGGTTATGCACATTTTGAAGGAGATTTGATGCCCGAATAGGCCCAGAATCTCTTCAAACTTCCACCGCTTCAAAAGGGGTTCAAACCCTCAACCCTCTCTTTCATATTTTTCCAGTTTATTGTAAACCCCAAAGAGAGTCTCTTGGGGTATTCTGTAAAGCTTTGTAATCATTTGTAATCTATAAGTAAGTAGATTAGGAAGAGGTAGATAGCTAGTTTTATTTCTAGCTACCCACCTATCTTTGTGGCAGACCATCATCTCTGTCACAAAGATTGTTGTGAGGTGAGTTTACTGTAGTTAGTTGTGTATTTCATTCAAGTTTATGCAACTTTAATTTTATGTTTAAAAGTAATCATACAACCTATCAAACCTGTGTATCCTCTATCCGCTTGTCATCTCCCTTTAGGGACTTCAAGCCAGATATGAAAAGCAGAGGAAGTGGGGGCTTAGGTAATTAGGATAACTTTCCTTTTCTTGTACTACAATCTACAATCAAATATTTTATTTCCCAAGTCATTTGTTAATCGCTTTAAAATAAACACTGCATCTTAACCATCAAGATTAAAATTTACTCTTAAAAACTTACCAACAACAACTTCCCACATCCTGCTCCTCTACTCTGTTATCACCCTCCGGGGTACTCCGAGATACGACCAGGGGACAGGGAAGTCTTAGTTTAATAGGCATCCATCTAGCCCTTTTTTTGTCAACTAAAAACAGTGACCTTAGGAAGCTAGGAGGGGTAGCAGACCGCGGGCGGTCTCTAGGCGCTTCGACATCCTCCTTGTTGAGCACCGGGGCATTGGGGATTGACCTGTGAGCTACGGGTGGGCTTTGCTCCCACTTTGTTGAGCGCAACAGCAGTCCTTCTTTGGCTGGAGAAGTTCTAGATCGGGGTAGTCACACCACCGATTCTAAAACTTAATCAAAGACTTCAACTTTAATAAAATCTATTAAAATAAACCAAGAAGCATTGCAAAACGTCCTACAAACGCAGTTCTTTCTATTCATCTTTGCCTTGCTGTTCAAGGCTTTTACTGCAAGCACTTTCATTTCTCAGTTACAAGTATTTTCTTTCAGTTTTGAAATCTCATATGGTGACACCTTTAACTCATTTGCTTAAGTAATCGCATTGCTTAACCTTGTAACTTAAAAGTAATCTGTCATTTGATCTTTGATACAATAACTTGTTCATATTGTGTAATTCTTTAGCATTTGTTCATATTGTTAATATTGTAAATCTTGCTTAGAGTAGGCAACTGTGGATAATCATTCTTATTCTTTTGTAAGTTTGTAACTTGTAATCTTTTGACTCCATTTAATCTAGGCACTGGTCTTGTAATTTTGTAACCTTAAAAGCATCCCTTTGATTAATTTGTAATTAATTAATAAATCTGGAACTTAGTATTCCGTAGGGACTACCCCCCTTGGCTCTGTTGGGATCAAGCCTAAACGGAGGAGTTGTGGACTGTGGTGACAGTGGTCCCCAGCTCTAACTTGCCCCCAAGGACACACAAAGTGGGTTGGAGACTTTCCCGTATCATAAAGTGTGTATTAGGCGGCAACAAAGTGACTTAGGTTTCTACTGCACATGTCTTTTGTTATCTTACAGTCTGCAAAATTTTAAAGAATTCATGCTAATGCTAAAAATTCAACGCTGATCAGGGCTTTTAGCCCTAAAATCAACACTCTACATAATATAGCCCCAAAAACTTGGCCTTTGCAAAAGAAAAATAAACCCCTCACTTTGGTACATTTGCAAGGAATGCTTCAGACACTCAGGTGTAACCGTAGTGATGGTTTGTGACAACTCTAACTCATTGAGGTGTGTCTCCTATCTGGTAGTAGAACAACACTGCACATATTTTTGCATCTTTTTTTTGTAGTTAGCATAGTGAGGCATTAGGCATTCATTGATATTTCAAATGGTGTATATTTAGCAACCTCATTGACCAATTTCTTTTCTTGTTTGTGGACATGAGTGCAAGCTCTTCCTTTCTTGTATATGATGTATTTGATGATCCCACTGATCATTTTCTGGTTATTTATGGAATCTAGTATAAGCTTGTTCATTTTTAATTGTAGTCCTGAATCCTAGAGGGATCTTTTATAAAAGAAAATCCTATTTTAGCATGAAATTATTCTAAAGAACATAAATGAAATTGTAAGTCTTCATTTGAAAATTCCATTACTAAGGTTGTTATTTTTTATTCTAGGATCCAGAAGAACAAAATCACCTTTGAATATTTTTCATCAAAAAAGTGTGGAAAGAATTAAACTTCTTTGTTTTATCCATTACGATGTGAAACTGTTATTTCACGTGATTAATAACAATCTTATATCTCCCTTGAATTTGATATTCACAATAGGATATTAGACAGGACATGCTGTTGGTATTGAAGTTTTGATGGAGTTTTACCATTTAATATGAGAATTGCAAATAATATTATTGATTTACAGGGAACTTTTCTTCCCTTCTTGTTAATCTTGTGTTTATGATTTAGTATTATGGAAATAATTCAGACATTTGAATATTTATTTTCTAGGAACTTATGTGATATATTTGTTTTTCCAAAGAAGTTTGAGGTCTTATGCATATGTTAATAAACCATGTTTCCTGTAATTATCATGACTCTTTATGCTTATGTTGTAGGATCTGAATATTGGGACTGCATTATGGCTAGCAGCTTGCGGTGAAGGATGGGTAGAGGAAGATGAACTTCTTCAGGGAGAAGATGATTGTTGCCTTTATGATTCTCGTTCACTTTCTGCTAGACACAAGAGATTCAAGCGCAAAAAGTATAGGTCAGAGGCTAAAATCTTGCTGGTTGGATCTGGAGCAGATGAACAATGTGCTGGATATGGAAGACATAGGACAAAATTTCGATTAGGAGGGTATGTTCTGTCTCTTAAAAATATCATGCCTGCTCAGCTCCATTGAAAGTTGAAACTCTGTGGGTACTGTAACTGAGATTATTGGATGTCTGTTAGCTAGTTCCCAATTTTCTTTTTGTTTAATAAAAGGTTGTCTTTGAACTAGTTTATTTTTTATTTTTTCCTCTACAAGAAGGTAGTGTTTTTGTATTCAGTCAAATGGGTTTCAAACAAATCTAGGTTATTGAACTTTGCTTTACAGAAATAATATATAAATGTTAAGGACAGGTAAATCCAAGAATGGATAGTCACTGGGGTGGGACTCTGGACACGTCTGGTATATATACAGAATTGCATGGTGCTGTCTCCTATACTTCAGAATGTGTGAGAGATGAGGCCAAGGATGATTTATTTAATAAAGTTAGAATAATGATATCTGCCACTGAAATGTATTCTGGCATCCCAATCCTTGGTGTGATTACTAAGACAATTTTGATGAGGAAGCTAATAATATGCATGGAACTGCAATAGCTATAAGCACCTTGAATGACATTGAGATATTGGAAATAAACTTTATGGGATTCTGCATAATATCCAGCTTCCTGGTAAATTTCAAAGTTACCAGATCTTCCAGTCCAGGCCCCAAGACACACAATTTGCATTTTGGATCCTATCCAGATTGAAAATGGCCCAGATCCAGCAGAATACGAACCTGTATCCAGGAATCTAGCATATGGATCTGTTTCCGACCAAAAAAACAAGAAAAAAGAAGGAAGAACAAAAATTTTATTGCTCCATTTTTTATGTGTTTCCTGGTTGCATGGTTTCATGTTTTGTGTGTTTCATGGCCTAAAAAAGAACAAACGTGGAAATTTTATGTTTCTGTTTCATATTGAAGCTTAGAAATGGAGTGCTCACTAGTATGCAATTCCTAAGATAAGGCACACTTATAGCAATACTGTTCCCTTTGGATATTTTTCTTGGGGGTGTGTGGGCAACATGAAATGTTGTTGGTCATCCATCTTGAAGGGAATATGATGCACAGTGAGTTGTCAGCCATCTTGATTGAAAAAAGGAAGCAAACATTGGCATGGACCATTGAGAGTGACGAATAAGAGGTTGCCTGTAGCCAGTCCTCTCTGACAAGAAATGCACATAAGTTTGGGATGCAGTAGCCCCTGAGACGTGCAGTGGTGAATTACTGGGATGAACTAAGAGTTGTCTGGCATTGCCATGTGGGAGGATTTGGGGTAAAAGCTTTCTGATTCTTGCTATAAATAATTGTTGATTGACTAAATTTTCTTTTCCAATCGAAGATTTAAAGATGCCAAAGGAACACCATATTGCTTTCACACTCACTATAATATGCAAATTACATCATTGTGTTCAATTGACGAAAGTCCTCTAATGCAAGATAATCCATCAAACACAATTTGAAAATCACCATTTCTAGCAAATACATGAAACAACTTTTCTATGAAACAATTTGAACTACAAGATGGTGGAAAAGTTACGGTATAGTATTCCCTTAGATATCTACATTATATGTTGAAAGAGATTGATATTGTAATGTCCCTTTCAACTTGATCACCCAGGGGACAACGGATTAGTCCATTTGATTCCCGTGGACTATAGTTGATAGGTGAGGGAATTAATTTATTACTTAATGTTAGTAGTAGAAAAGACAATTTTATAAAGTGACGTTGAGTGATAAATTGACTATTGTAAAATTCACTTTATTAATAAGGGGAATTAACTAGTTAATTAATGTTCACTTGCCAAAAAGCACATTTTAAAGTGACATTGATTAATTAAAAGCTAGGGGCACGGGAAAGTCACTTTATAATATTAAATGTGAGATAGGGGCAAGGAAGTTGAAAGGACCCAAAAAGTGACTTGAGGGTTATGTTGCTGCCTTACATGCACCTGGGGGGTTTAGTGCAACAAAAATCTTCAAGATGCTAAGTGTGTCCTTGGGGGAAAGTCTTGAGTCAGGTGTTGTCACCTGATCTTGACTCATCCATTTAGGCAAACTCCCAACAAAGCCAAGGGGGGTGGTCCCTACAAAGAGTTACCAAGGCTCTTAAGTTTTTATTAAGTGTTTAATGATAGACGTTATTGTTTTTAGGAGTTTTTCGAAGTGAATTACCGAATCAAGATATTTGCAAATATGAAAAGTACTTCAACAACGTATAAAAATGACATCATCATATAGGGTTTAAGCAACAACAATACACTAATAATAAGCAAATGAAGAGTATTGTTATAAATTTGGATCAATGCCAATGGAGTCAAATAAAATAGTGCTGCTGAAATATTAAAGTATTTTGCAAATTTGTCTTGGTTCGTTTTAAGATTAATGTGGATTTGATGAGTGGATTAGAAAGGGAAGGGCACTCTAGATATTCTTAACGGTACGAGGAGTATGTCCAAAAACATTATCAAATATGGCTCCACGCGAGGAAAAGTGGGCTGGATCGTAGTCTTTGGGAGGTGTCCAATACCACACCAATTGAGGTTGCAACCTGACGGTATCTCGAGGTCACTACCCAGTGGTTCCCGCTTCCTCTGTGAAATTTCCCCACAAGAGATTGAATTGAGGCGTTGGATATTTTTCTTGGGAGATTTATTGGGGTGTGAACTAAATTAAACTAGTCACCTGCCTTCCTTTCTAATACAAGCATTCTGGATCAGACAAACCGCAGATGGTGTAGACTCTAGAGCATACAGGAAGGGAGGCCTTGGTTTATTTTAAGAATTTAAGTACAATAATTGTCTTGATTATTAATCCCCAAGGATCTCTTTCCAGGTCAATGACCGTACTTGGGAAGTCAAGGGGGTAAATTCCAACTTGAAATAAAACAAGATGCAGAAAAACTTGAAAGAAACAAGCTGGTTAATTACTACAACAACGCAAATATTTTTCCCTTGCTCGTAGTTTGGTATATCGTTGCTGGGTTAGTATTCTATTTAACCAAAATGAAAGGAAATAAGTAAGAGGCTACTTGATCTACTTTTATTATCAACCAAATAAACCTAATCTAAGCACAGTGGGAATAAAAAGCAAATAAATAAGATCGGGTAGATACAGGCTTCCCCCAAATGGGGGAAGGGGGTTGTGGGAGCCGTAATGCCACTTGCTTTTTATTAACTTTATTACACCACGATTTTTATGAATGGGGCTTCCTTTTGTTCTTGGAAAGTGATAAAAAAGGCTTACAAAGCTCACTAGAAAAAGGGGAATGAAGAAGGGGAAATGAGAGCTAATTTGAGAAGCTTGAAGCCTCAAAAATTCGCTAGCACTTCCGCTTAACTTGTCACGAAAGCACAAAAACGAGCACACTATGCTTTTACAGATTAGTGGGTTAGTTAAAGATTTACATAAAGAATTACAACACTTAGGTACTTGTAAACATTTGGATAAAACTAGGACTTTCAAGTACTAAAGTAATTCGAATTTAGATCTAAATAAAAATGAAAACTTGAAGCTTTTAGATCTAAATGAGTGCAAGTAAATAAGGATGATATAGACTCTTTAGATCTGACTCTACTTGTGAAAATAAATAAACTGAGAAAATGAAGTTGTAGTTTTGAAGAAAGAAGAGGAAGCAACTGCCCAAGTTCGAATCTTTTGGAAAGCATGGAATTTGAAGGTGAGCCAAAGAGTGTTTTAAATTGAATCCAAGAGAAGGAGATGCAACTTAGCTCAACCTTTCACTTGGGATAATGATCTGCAAACAAATGCTATCACACTTGCGACAAATATATTAGATCTGGTACTTTTCACAGTTAGAAATAAAAAAAATGAGCTACAACTTAATAAAACATGCCTTCTTAAATCGCTAAGAGTAAAAGAGTAAGTAAATAAATTGACAACTGCAAATATTTACTCTACGTGCTTTAGGATAACCTTCTAAGCCAGATCGATTGTGAAAAATAAAACATGACATAAATGCAACAGTATCACCTCATCCACCAAGAATATCCACCCACAAAGTAACACTTCATATGCCTCCAAAGCCTTTAACTTTATTCAAATGATAACAATAAACAAATTACATGAGCAGAGGTTCCTTGCATAAGTCAAGAAAGAGGAAGAAGGCCTCACTTTTATAGAGTTTACAACCCCAGGGGAGCGCTTGATTCACTGAAGTGGATTGGGCGTTAACATGAGATGAGGCGAGTCTTACTTGAGCGAAACAAGCAGCTATTGGTTATGATCTCATTGTGGAGGTTCCACCTCTCACAAGAGAGATGTGTCTTCACCCCAATATTCACCAACCCACACGCGTGAAGCCACATGCATAAGTTGCGCATGACTTTGAAGAGGGGCGCATATTCAAACTTTGGTTGATTTACTACACTCCGAACATTGCTAAAAAATGACGCCTTTAATCCTTAGTTTAATTCGCCTACCACAAGAAACAAATCGCCACCCTTTCCATGTCATCATATTTGACTTTGTTGTCAATTTGTTGCGTTTTCAACATTTTTTTGCCACTTCGTTGCACCTTTAGAAAAAAAATGCCATACGGGATAATTTAGTCACTCAAAGCATATGAAAAGTGGGTCCTAGGGTAAAGAGGATGCTTTGAGTGTGAAAACAAGCATCCCCACACCAAAATCGGACTTTGGATCACACTTTTATTACAATTTGAAATTTTCCATTTAAACCATTAAAAGACCCTAGGGGGACCTAGTACATGTTCATAATGACTTAAAATCATGTCTAACATGCTTATATACATTGACACGTGAACTTTAATAGCCTCCCAGGGTTTAACCACCAAGACGACCATTCCAGCTTTGGAGGAGCGGTGAAAAACTTGAAAAGTATACATTGCTTAGTCAACATTGCATAATTGACAAGGGAAAAAACACCTTGGAATGATTGGATTGGTGTCTAATTCCTAAGAAGCCAAGTCCTAAACAAAAAGTTTTCCATGCTAGCACATTTATTACAAAATCCTTGCAGGGTATGAACATGCATTTATTAAAACAAGAGACCCAAAAATGGGCTTGATGAACCGTGGAACTTTCTAAGCACTGACAATGAACAACTGGCTTGTTCATGACTTCGACGGCTCACTGGAAATCCACCAAGTGCAAAAATAGTGGATAACAGGTTACAAAAGATAAATGAGAAGGTGTTGCTACCTAAAAACGCACCTCGGGTAACATGGAAAAAATATTCAAGCGAGTAAGTACGACGTTGGGGGCAAGTCACGAGTCAATTGTTGTCACCTGATACCAGACTCCTTCGTCTTGGTCAATTCCTAGCGAAGCCAAGGGGGGTGGTCCCTAATAAAGGAAAACCAAGGCTTTGAGCTAAGATATGAAAGATGAAACTTAATCTAGGAGTTTGAAATTGTTGATTGAATTGTCATTGATGCCAACATGGACTTGCAGTGGCCCCACAGGTAGTCATTGATGCCACCAAGTCCTA
Source organism: Pseudotsuga menziesii (assembly GCA_001517045.1). Lineage (NCBI taxonomy): Eukaryota > Viridiplantae > Streptophyta > Pinopsida > Pinales > Pinaceae > Pseudotsuga > Pseudotsuga menziesii. The sequence goes on along the minus strand of LPNX010209462.1, from coordinate 298,301 downwards.
GTTGTAGTGCATAGGTATGGATGATCCCAGTACCCTTACATCTAGTGCCTTGGACCCCTTACAGAGATAAGTTATCCCTTGGAGCACCGTGTATCCAGTTGACAAGGTCCTTGTACCCACAAGGTTGGATCTTGGAGCCACCACCTTGTTGACGATGTTGAAGAACCTGGTGATGATGATGAAGACCCTGGAGATGGTGCTAAACCCCTTGTAGATGATGGAGAAGCCATAGATGGGATGAAGAAGCATTAATGACCCATTTTGTGGTCATTCATGCTATGATGGTGTCATGTTACCCTAGGAGAAGGTTTGGCAACCCCACAGGTGATGTCATGATGGATCTTGACCCTTGGAGGTCCCCATGCATGGTTAAGGTGGTTGGAGAAGCCCATGAAGCCTCTTGCTTTATGAAGAAGCCTTGTAGAAGTCCTTGGACCCACACACTTGGTGGTTTGATGGTCCTTGCACCCTTGAAGGAATGGTGAAGGTTGATGGGGTGTGAGAACCCTTGAAGATGGTCCTAGGGCATGAGGAAGACTTTGCACCCCACTTATACGGTGTCATGATGGCACTTGGATGATGACATGGCAAGAAGGACATGACCATGAAGAACATGGCACTTGGACACATTTGGAAACTTGTTGATGTTGCACGGCCCCTCTTGTGGGTTTGATGAAGCCCTTGATGATGACAACCATGTTGAAGAAGCCCATCTTGAAGATGATGACAATCTTGTTGAAGAAGCCGTCTTGTACTTGTTGCCTAACGTGGATCTTACCCATGATGGTTGTGGTCATTTGATTAAACATTTTCATATAAAACGTGGTCATAATGTGTTGAAGCTCACAAACCTTAGAGGAAGCATGCTCTTCCACATGGCATGTCCTTGGAAGCCCTAATGGCTTAATGAAACCCTTGCACATGGTAAGATTTGACCCTCAAAGGAATGTGTGACAAAAAAAATAAAAAGAAATGCAATTTACCTCCCTTAACCTACAAGTCGGCTCCAAAATTAATTCAAAAGTAAATTCAAGTTCAAATTCCAAAATAAATTATTTTTGACAAAGTCGGCTCCATAAAAATTCATAAAAATGTGTATAAATAGAGGCAATCCGCCTCATTTTGTAGTGTGCAATTTCGTATGAGGAAAATATGCTCTGAAATTCGGATTGACTGAGGTTGTTGAATGAGGCAGATGACTGAAAATTCGGAGGCAGCAGCAGTAAAAAATTGCAGACCCGAATTTACTTAAAGACGGAAGATATTTTAGGGGGGGGGGGGTTGTTTTTTTTGTTTACCAGCATTTGCAGCAGCAGAGGTCCGAGGTGTTGGAGGCATTTCCACACCATAGAGTCCACATATTGAAGCAAGTTTGATGTTCACAACAGTCTAATTTTTTGGACTTGCTTGGGGTAAAAGCTTGAGGTTTTAGACATTCGAAATTTGACAAAAGTGAGATCTACCACAGTACACCAGTCCCGAAATTGATGATGTATACACGGTCATGAAATTGATTAGTTTACCACAGTCATACAGTTCCGAATTTCTAGTGAACAGACTGAGTTTGCAGCAACTGAGATCCGATTTTGTTGGGTGACTATCTTTCATATAGTCCGAGCTCAGCACATACTTTATGTATTCATCTATGCAAAAATTGGTTGCAAAACACAGATCTCTCTCAGTTATTTTTCAGCAGTAGCTGAGGTCTCCACAGTTTTGATAGTATAGTACTTCCAGGCAGAAAGAGTATTCACAGTTTTATATGAAGACAAAAAGACCAGCTGAGTGATGTGATTGTAGATGTGGTCACAGTAGCAAGACCTAATTCTCAGACATGACAGTGATGAGCAGACTTTGATGACAAGTGGCATGACCAGCAGTATTGATGAGCAGAGATTGACCAGCAGTGTTGATGAGTAGACTTGACATGGTTGATGAGCAGAGATGGTTGAGCAACAGATCGATGATAATCAGCGATTGGCATCAAGCTTGCAAGTGGAATCTTGCACTTGAGGATTTGATGACTCAACCCTTTCTTAGTTCGAGCTAAGAAAACCAGGCAAGGTTCTGTTATAGGAGTTGGTGCTCTTTTCGCCAGTTGGTTCTGATTGTAATCGAGAAAATTGTAGTTTTCCATTACCATAAATAAAGCTTAAAATTACATATATTCTTGTGTCTCTCTTGATGTGATTGGTAACATTATGCTTGACATACTCTGATTGATTAAAAGATTTTAAAAAGGTTTAAAATTGCTCACACACCGATTCACCCCCCCTCTCAGTGTCACTATTGTGCCCAACATAAATGAATCACTGAAACAAGAGCATTACAAACAATTGATGATAACATGTGATGCAATTTAACCCATGACACTTTAATTGGTTTAAACAAATATGATTGTGAAGTAGACCAATCCCAAAATAGTTAAGTGTTTGTTGCTGAAGGAAATTTGTTTTTTTGTTCCTCTTGGTTAGTTTTAATTATTATGGATGAGTGGATTAGAGGGAAGGGAGGTTCCGATATACTCTAAAGTACATGGAACAAGTCCGGATTGCGAGGTACGGTTCTACACGTGAAATGTGGGCTAGATCAGAGTCGCAGGGGTGTGTCCAACACTAACACCAAACAAGGCTGTAGCTTGACAGATCCCCACAGTCACTATCTAGTAGTTCCTGCTTCATTGCAGACTTTGCCCACAAATGACAAAGTTCGAGACGTTGGATTTCCATCTTTTAAGGTGAACTAGCTTTTATTAAATGTGAGCTTTTAATTATATGTAAAAGACTAAAGTTTATCGAGTGCAACAAATCATGTTTCTAGTTGTTTCAAGGCTCAGGAAAGCCTGCTATGGACAAGAGCATACACGGAGATGTGTCCAAAGTATTCGTTCCAATTAACTGTAAAGCAACTTGCAAAAGTAAAACAAATGTTCTGCTAATTACTAAAGTCTAAGAATCTCTTTCCCCTTACTTAAGCAAGCTCTTTCGGTACTTCGGGAAAGCAAGGACGGGTTCGTTAATTTGCAAATTATAAATAAAACTTGAAAGAAAGCTAAACTAATTAAAAGCAAATCTAAAACTAATTTAAGGTTAGCAACAAAAATAATGATACATAACAGAAAATCAAACCATGAAGAAGGCGACATAAAGCCCCTCCTCATGTTCACAATGATCATCCTTTGAAGTTTTGGTTCCAAAGATATTACAAGGAGTAAAACCTTGCAAAGCTTCATCCCTAAGTGATGAACATAGAGGAGTGTCATCATACACATTACATACTTCATGAATTTCTTCATAAGTTTCATTATAGACCTCTATAATGGTTTCTTCTTGAGGTTGATCTAGGGCACAAATGTGATCATCATCACTGAAATAATCATGAAAAAATCCCCAATCTTCACCGTTTTCTGTTATGGGGACATGTGGAGGATCTTCAACAATGTCTGAATTTTAATATACTTCTTCATTGGGATCATTATGGAGGTGTTGCTCAACAGTGGAAATTATTTGTTCTCTCTTTCTACATCAGTTACCATATCTTCCTTGCCAACATGCCACATCTAAAAAAATATAGCAATGAATTCTTCAAGGGGCGTAATGCATTTATAAGGAAGACCACAATACCATATCCAAGCATTCTTCTTTAAAGTATCAACAAATACCTGTATCTTATTATCGTCATGAAGCATGTTGATTCCATTCACTAATGAAATAAAGGACATGATGTGCACGATAGTTGAATCACCATTTCCAAAAAAGATTGGAGGCAAAACACTTCCCTCATGTGACAGACATGGCTCATTGTTGGGAAAGCCCGTGATGCTTGAGAAGTCAATGGGAGGATATGCATTTGAAATTTCAGCTCTGGATTCTTCATCATCCATAATGATTATCAATAGCACATATCTGTGTTGGAGTTTGTGCAACTTCAGAAGCTATTCTTATTGTCTTTCTTCGGGAGTTGAACTTGTTGTAATCATTCATACAAACACTAGAAAGAACAATGTAAGCCTTGGGGTGAAAAGCCAGCAACAAAAGAATAAAATATAAATTATGAAATATAAAATTATATTGCTCCCCCAAGTGAGTCGGCCCTAGTTAATTTCTGGGTGGAAAAAGAGTATAAATAGGAGGCACCCCTCCTCATTATTACACACAACAGTAGCGCAACAGCACAAGTGAAGTGCGCAATTTCTGGCAGAGTGCAGCTACACAACAACTCAGAGAAGTTCGCATACACTGCAGAAGAAGATTGTTTTGAGGATTTCAATCTTTGGAAAGTATTTCCATATTTTTCTTTTCTTTCTTCATTGTACTTTGATCTCATAATTATTATCTCTAGACGAAGGTTGCTGGGCTTTCTCCCAATTGGGTTTCTCAGGTGAAAAATACGTGTGTTATTGTTCTGTGCTCTGTCTATCTTCTAGTGATCCTATTGCTAATTGCAATTAAGATATACTACTATAATATTAAGAAATTCTAACATGATATCAAAGCAGTGCTAAAAGAAGCCATTGTTGGAACTTTGTTTACAACCTGTCAAAACTAGGGTTTCATCTTTCAAGGTCTTCACTCAACCTTTTGGAAGAAAAAGAGCCTTGGGAATTTCACTCTAAGGAGGGTGCACCTTTTGGTGAAGACAAAATTCGATTCTGAGAATTTTCAATTTTGACCTAATTTTGTAGCTGCAATAGAAATTAGGGTTTCCAGTTTTGACCTACTTTCTCCACAATTTTGGCTCGACTCTATCTCTACTGAACTTGCCTCTCTAGGGAGCATTTATATGTGGAGTCAGTTTTCCAAAACACCAACTTTCATTTTTGACCTAGCCTCTGCTGGGGTCTCAGATCCAGATCTGCAATCAAGATGATCAACATGAAGGTTGAAGATCGTTTGGAAGGGGCTTCCAATTTCATCCCCTGGAAGTCTAGGGTTCTTCTTCTACTAGAAGAAAATGACCTATTACATTTTGTAAAGGCAAAGGTCCCAGAACCAGAAGCCAAAGAAGACAAACCTCACTGGAGAAAGGATGATGCCAAAGCAAGGAGGATTTTAGTGGACTCAGTTAGAGATCACTTGGTTCCTTAGATCTCAAAAAAGACGAGGAGGAGGAGGATGTTCAAAACTCTAAAGAAGTTATTTGAACACAGTAGCATCAATGTGACTCTCACATTGAGGAATCAACTATCGAACATGAAGATGACGAAGTCCGAGGATATTGCCTCATATGTCATGAGGATCACCGAGCTCCGGGACAAGCTAAAGTCCAGTGGAGACAATCTTGAAGAAAAGGATCTCGTTATGACCACCTTAAATGGTCTCCCACCATCTTAGGAGTCTTATCCAAACTATCAATGGTCGGACCAAGTTGCCCAAATTTGATAAGCTATGGGCAAAATGCACTCAGGAAGAAACAAGAATCGCAGCACGCCAAAGACTTCATGGCACTCGACCTGAGGAAAATCAAGCATTTGTATCTCATGCCAGGAAAGGAAAGGGAAGGGGAAGGAAGTCCTTCAATCACAAGCACCAAGATATGAGATCAAGTCCTCCCTTAGATTAGAAGAAACAAGAGAAGAAGGGCTTATCTCAGATATAGTGCTACAGGTGCAAGAAATACGGTCATTATGCCAGTAGCTGTCGAAGTTCAATCAGAAGGAAGCATGAAGCTTCAACTGCTGATGTAGAAGAAGACCCTCCTCACAAGGAGCCAAGGAAGGATGATCGTTCAGAGTTCTTCTAAGAAATGATATGAAGATCCAGATTGTGATGATCGTCAAGCAAGCATATGAAGACCAATGGACCCTGACAGTGGGAGCCCACCTACAAAACTACAAAAGATAAGTATTTGATTTTTCACGCTCTAGCAGATTAGATCTGGTTGTTTTTTAATATATGTTACACAGATCTACATTTCTAAAATTCAGGTAGTTAAATAGCCTGTCATGCTGAACAACCCATCTAGGATGAGGACTCCTTTATAACATACTGGAGTAGTACACACTCTTGATGATATGCAATAATGGAGACCATAAGCATCCAGATAATGACCTTACGTGTGTTGTGTCGAAGCATTGACTAAAAGGTTGCCTACATTATTTGTTTAATACATTGATTATGAAACATTGCTAACCTACAAGGACAAGTTGAAACAGGATTTGACTTGTTGGGAATGCCATGATCTACAAGGACAAGTGATCCCATTGATATACGGATGGAGCGGAAGCATAAAGCCTCTAGAAGCATGTATTATGACTCTTAGACCAAGAATAATCTCATGTAGAGATTTGGTGATCAATAGCAGAAAGCTCCTACGAATGTCGATCTATATGTTGCTTCAACAACATTTACTCAATCGACTTTTGAGAGACAGAGGGAGTTATCCCTCAAAGACAAGGATTCTATTATATTACATATGATAGAAACCTGGCGACACTAATGTCGTGACTCGAACAAGAAAATGGAAGGATCCTTAATGAACCCGGTCGTCACCAGGATGGACAATTACTTTCTAGTCTACATTCACGTTCCCAAGTTAAAACCTTCAGGCAAGAAGGAAACATTCCTGAGATATCGCAAGTCCACAAAGGATTACAGAATATACATCCCAGGATCAATTCAAATCGAAGTCAGGAAGGATGCAACCTTTCGAGAAGAAATGGCTATCTGAAAAGGAAGACGATCAGATATGGAGATCGATGACGATGAAGAGATGAGATCATTTCCCCCTCCAAACATTAAGAGGGAGTCTGGAGAAATGAATAAACCGATCAGTTCCATTGATCCAGTTGAGCCAGATGATGCTCCCACAGATATGGCAAAAAGCCGGAAAAGACCTAGATGGGCACAACAGATTTTGCAGAATGAAGAGGAGCATGAAACTCCACATAGAGCAGATACAAGGCTAGATTTGTTGCCAAAGGGTTCTCTCAAAAAGAGGGAGTCGATTATGATGAGACATTTGCTCATGTGGCTCGACACACTTCCATCAGATCGATCATTTCTATTGCTTTAGCTGTGGGATGGAAGTTGCATCAGATGGATGTCAAAACAACCTTTCTCAATGGTATTATTGAGGAAGAAGTAATTATTGAACAACCAGAAGGGTTTGTTGTCCATGGAAAGGAGTCTCATGTATGCAAGCTGAAAAAGGCTTTATATGGACTCATGCAAGCACCTCGTGCTTCGTATGGACGAATAGACGGATTCCTGGTGAGTTTGGGATTCACTAAGAGTGATGCAAACCCCAACCTTTACTACAAGGTTGTGAATGATGAGCCATTGATTTTGGTACTATATGTTGATGACTTGTTTCTTACCGAAAATGAGAAACTTATCTTATGGTGTAAGAAGAAACTCGCCTTTGACTTCGAAATGAAGGATCTTGGATTGATGCACTACTTCTTGGGATTAGAAATATGGCAAAGGCAGAAAGAGATTTTCCTAGGACAAGGAAAATACACCATAGATATACTGAAGAGATTCGGAATGTTGGACTACAAGTCCATAGCTACTCCGATGGATGCAAACTTGAAGAAGTTCAGGGATTCTGCTTCCGATTCAAATTTGATTAATCCCACCATGTATTGCCAGTTGATTGGGTCCTTAATGTATCTGACGAACACCAGACCAAATATTTGTTTTGCTGTGAATGCTCTCAGTCAGTTCATGTGCGAATTGAGGTAGATTCACTGGATTGCTGCAAAACATGTGCTCAGATACTTTCGTGGCACTGTGGGATATGGTCTATGATATGATTCAGAATGTGACTTGAAATTGCAAGAGTTTACAGACTCAGATTGGGCTAGATGCTCTACTGATAGGAAGAGCACTTCAGGATGTTGTTTCAGTTTGGGTTCTACAGTTATTTCCTGGTGCAGTAGGAAGCAGGACTCAGTAGCTCTCAGTACTGCAGAGGCCGAGTATATGGCTGCTAGTTCAACAACCCAAGAAGCAGTTTGGCTTCATAAACATCTTGTAGGATTGTTTGGCCAGATTCCAGAACCAACCTTGATTCATTGTGATAACTAGAGTTGTGTGCAGATGTTAGTGAATCCTTTATTTCATGACAAATCAAAGCACATAGAGATTCGGTATCACTTCATATGTGATATGGTGCAGAAAGGTGTGGTCGAGCTATAGTATATTCCGACAGATTACCAGACTGCAAATGTTCTCACCAAGCCTCTTTCCAGGGTGAAATTTGAATACTTTCGCGGAAGACTTGGAGTAGAAGAGAATGTATCCCTCCTTGAGAGGGAGAGATGACTGAGACATACTCACTATACCCTTGCCTAGGTACCTCTGCTCGTCCAGGTTCTCAGCCAGGTATGGGAGAAATCCCATCGGCAGCTGAGATGGACAGGTAGTAGATGGTCAAGTTCACACAAGTGCCTTTATTCGTCCAGGTGCTCAGCCAGGTATGGGAGAAATCCCATCGGCAGATGAGTCGGACAGGTAGTAGATGGTTGTAATATCCCAAATCCCGATATTTTCTAATTCTATGCAAATTTACTGAAACAACCGGGCATGCAAACTGCCATGCGAAAATTCCCTATTTTATTAGGGTGAAGGTTTGTAGGATAGAATGTAACACTTACCACTGATACCTGAGAGAATATGCATGCATCAAGAGCTGAATTGGAGATGACCTGGTACCTTCTGCCTCCGGTGATACCCTAGCAGCACGAACCCAAAATCAGCTAAGGATGACGTTTTCAGTGAAGGAGGTGTTTGATGAAGCTGAGAATTTGCAGGATTGATAGCTTTCTCGTGCTGGAGAGAATGCCTGACACATGCGGAAGTTCTGAGGTCTCTAGGTAGGCTAGCGAATTGATCTGGAGGTTTAGCTGCTCATGCCCCCCTAATCCCGAAATTGCTGATAACTGCTCAGGATGAGCAAGACCGAATCTAATAATCCCTGAGTACTGGAGTATGATACCGATGATGAGAATGGTGCCTGGGTTTCGAAGGTAAACTGAGATTTGAGGACCCAACGAATGATTTGGGCTTTCCAGCTGAAAACCCCTTACGGCTACACACGTGCCCCTGCAAACAATCTCTGATGGATACTGGATAACTATGAATAAATTGATGAACGGATGGTGAACCTAGATGGCTTACCCTGGATGAGACTAGGGCAAATATCTCACTGCCGAAACCCCGTTAGCTAAAGACGTCGTCTCCAACCCCAACTGCTATGGTCGCACGTTGTGCTGCTACTCAAGAGCTCCAAAATCAATAATCATCAAAAGTAAAGTCTCCATTCACTTTATCTTCCCTTTATAACTTTCAACTGCGAAAACCCTAACTTTTGACCTAATTAGGTCACTTTAATTTCTAATTTGCAGTTGACTTGCATGCATGCGCATGGAGACTTAAATGGGTGCATGCATCATTAAATAATGCTTAGATGTCATGCATGTCGGTGGCCTTTGGGCCCAATGGCCCTCTTTGACCTAATGGTGATACCATATTGACGCGCTAGATTTTCTGTAGATGGCATCAGTCTTCAGTTGATTCCCTAACTGTCAGTAACCGCTTGAACCCACAGGAATCACATAGGTTAGAAGTTTTGGTCCTCAATGCCTAATCAGATGAGGACATTACAATCCTCCTCGCTTGAGATTGCTTGTCCTCAAGCAACTGTAAACTGGGATGCTGCAATACCTATTCACCTTCCCCTGTGGCATCCTCTAGCGATAGTTCTTTCCATTGAACCAAGCATTCCCTAATTACCCGGTTCTTGAGTTTCCTTTCTCTAGTCTGTATGATCCGTTCAGGAATCAGTATCAGTAGTCCTTCATCATCTAAAGGAGGTAATTCTGTTGATGGAGCAATGTGTTGCCCAATGGTCTTTTTCAAGTTCGACACATGGAATACATTGTGAATTTTACTTTCCTGTGGTAGCTCTAGTTCATATGCCACCTCTCCCACCTTCCTGATTATTCTGTAGGGTCCATAGAAGCGAGGTTTTAACTTTTTCGCTCCTTTCTTGTTAAGTGAAGACTGTTTGTAAGGTTGGAGCCTTAAGTATACCAAATCTCCTACCTCAAAGCTCTGCTCAATCCTATGTCGGTTTGCATACAACTTCTGCTGATTTTGGGCTGTTTGTAAGTTTTCCTTCAAGATTTTAAGAATATCCTGACTGTCCTGTATCCAATCCTTTGCCTTAGGAGCCCTACTGTCTCCAAATGATAAATCTGCATAGTCCAAGGCCTCGTAGCCATATAATGCCTTAAAAGGTGTCATCCTAATAGACATGTGATTGGTAGTATTGTAGCAGTACTCTCCTACATGTAGCCATTTAATCTAGGTTCGTTGCTACCCTATTACGTAGTTTCTCAGATATCCTTAAATCCACTTGTTGACAAGTTCAGTTTGTCCATCGCTCTGGGGATGATAACTCGTGCTGGTAGCCAGTTCAGTCCCCACTAATCTGAATAGTTCCTGCCAGAAGGCACCTGTGAATCTACTATCCCGATCACTGGCAATGGTCTTAGGTAACCCATGTAACTTTAAGACCTCCCTGAAGAATAACTCAGCTACTTGAGTTGTACAGTAATCAGATGATATAGAAAAGAAGTGTGCAAACTTGGTCAGTCTATCAACTACGACATATAAACAATCCTGCCCTTGGACCTTGGGCAATCCTGTAATGAAGTCCATAGAGACACTTTCCCACTTTTGTTCTGGAATTGGTAGTGGTTGAAGCAACCCTGCTGGATGGATGTTCTAAATCTTGCTTTGCTGACATACGCTACATTCTCGTACGTGCTGCATAACTTCCCCTTTGAGGCCCTTCCATGAGAACCTCTCTCGGATCTGTCTGTAGGTCTTCAAGAAACCCTGATGTCGTGATAATGGAGAGTCATGTGCTTCCTGTATGATCTTTTTCCTCAAAGTTGATTCTAGGATGAGGTATATCCTGTTCTTCTAATAGATGATGTCATCGACAATCCTGTACCTGTCATCCTGAATTTGTCCATCCAATAATTCGCAAGCGAATTTATTTTTGGAGTAATCTACTAAGAGAAGTGCCCTCCAATCTGTGGATATACTCATGAGAGATAGTGAGGCGAATCACCTGGATAATGCATCAGCTACTACATTATTCTTACCTTTTACACACTCGATCTCGAAATCGTAGGCTTGTACTTTGCTGACCCATTTATGTTGGCGCTCATTCAGTTCCTTCTACTCCAAGAAATACTTGAGGCTGTTATGATTTGTTTTGATTTTGAACTTACTGCCCACTAGGTATTGTCTAAACTTCGTGAGAGCATGTAAGATGGCTAGCATTTCTTTGTCATACATGGAGTAGTGGCGCTCGTAGTTCTTCAGTTTACGGCTCTCAAATGCAATATGGTGTTGATTTTGCATCAATACTGCTCCTAGCCCTTCCCCTGAGGCATTACATTCTACTACAAATGGTTGTGAGAAGTCCGGTAATGCTAAAACTGGACAAGAACTCATAATGACTTTCATCTCCTCGAAAGTTTTTTGTGCTAGTTCTGTCTAGGTGAATGCTCCCTTCTTTGTGAGATCTGTGAGGGGTGCTGCAAATTGGGAGAATCCCTTAACATACCTTCGGTAATAAGTGCATAGACCTAAGAAGCCTCTCAATTCAGTGACTGTTTTTGGCGTGGGCCAATCTCTGAATGCTCGGATTTTCTCCATGTCAACCTGTACTCCTTTTTCACTGATTATGTGCCCTAGATACAACATTTCCTTCATGCCAAATTCACAATTGGACATTTTCGCGTAAAGCGAGTGTTCTTCTAGAATGCTCGGGACTTTGTCTAGGTGTTTCAGTTGCTCCTCCCATGTCTTGCTGTAAATCAGGATGGCATCAAAGAATACTAGCAAAAACTTACATAGCTGAACTCTGAAGGTATGGTTCATGCACGACTGAAAAGTGGCTGGAGCATTGGTAAGTCCAAAAGGCATGACCAAAAACGCATAGTGACCATAGTGACAACAGAAAGCTGTTTTGGAGATGTCTTGGTCCCTTACTCAGATGTGATGGTACCCCAAGCGAAGATCAATCTTGGAAAAGTATTTGGCACCCTGTAGTTCGTCCATGAGTTCATCAATTCTAGGGATGGGATACCTATTTTTAATGGTCTTTTTGTTGAGTGCTCGATAGTCGATGCACATTCGCAGTGTACCATCCTTCTTTTTTACCAAGACCACTGAAGATGCGAAGGGGCTAGAACTGGGCCGAATGTATCCAAGCTCCAGCAATTCTTTGATCGTTTTCTCGATCTCATCCTTGTATCTTTTGGGATGCCTATAAGGAGTGGTGATTACTGCCTGTGTCCCCTCCTCTAGCTCAATAATGTGTTCAAAGCCTCGGTCTGGCGGTCTACCTGATGGAAGGTCCTGAAATACCTTTTCGTGCTTCTGTAACAAGGCCTGAATGTCACTTGGGTGTTGTGTGCTGGTTTCTGGGGGTTTCTTAAAGGCGACAAAACATTCTGCAGCCCATTCTATATCATCCTGTCTGAGTACTGCCTCCATTCTCTGTGACAAGACCGGTTTTGGGGGATAAGTGTTCATGCCCCTCAAAACTACCCGTTTGCCATCTGGCCCCTTGAATTCCATTTCCATTGCCAGGTAGTCTGTAGTATATTTCCCTATTGAATAAAGCCACTGAACACCCAATACTACATGAGTATCTGATACATCTACTACATAAAATGAATCTATCATCTGATAGTTACCTAATGTGACATTCAATTTTGGAATCCAGTAGTTGCACTCCATGCTGGAGTTCTCGGCTACTGCTACAGTGAATCCTTCGAACTTCTCGGTCTGAATACCTCTCTTGGCTACCCAAGCGGAGTCAATGAAATTGTGGGTTTCTCCCCCATCAATCAATACTCCTACTTTGTGACCCTGTACTACTCCTCTGACCCTGAGAGTATGGAATCTGGGTACTCCAGATAATGTAGCAATGACTCCCTCTGGTGTATCACCCTGGAGTGATTCTTCCTCAGCTGCCCGTAGTTCTTCTGTGGCTTCCTTCTCATAGTCCTCCTCATCACTGCCCGAATACACTTCGATGTATTGAGCCTTCGCCTTCCCCGCACATCTGTGTCCTGGCACCCATGGTTCCTGACAAGTGAAACATAGTTTCTTCCGCTTTAAGTCTTTTCTAGTGTCCTCGTCTAACCATGTTTTCTTGGGAACATCCTGCTGGAAAGGTTTCTTGTCCTTGTCCCTAACAGGAAAGTTGGTTTTGAGAGAGAACCTGTTCTTTGGGACCGAATCATATAAAACTCTAGCTCTGCTAATGGCATCCTGCAAAGTGGGGGGTTTGTAGGCTTTCACCCATCCCCGTAGTGGCTCTGTTAGGGCCTCAGTGAATAACATAGTCAACCTGCTCTCTGACACATCTGTTACCATGACTGCTATCCTCTGGAATTCTGAGATGAAGGCTTCTGCACTACCTGTCTGTTTGAGTTGAGCCAACTCCCTAAAATGTATTTCTGGATCCTTCCTATCAAACCTCTCCATGAGCTTCTGAGTGAACTCACCGTAGGAGTGTATGGTGTTGTGACCCAATGTCACCAATCCGTGGTACCACCACTCGTGAGACTCTTCGTCCAGGTGGAGTGTAGCCAATTTAATGGCATCTGTCTCTGTCATGGGATTGAGTTGGAAATAGGTGTCCAACTTTTGAACCCATATCCTCGCTGAACCTCTGTGAATCCCATCAAAGTTTGGGATGGTCAACCTGCCCAAGGTCTTCTGCAACTCATAGTTGTGATTAAATCCCTTGTTGAAATTCCTGGGCCTGTTCCTACTCTTCATGTTGCAAAAATCCGAAAAAGACATGGCTGCATGAAACTCATCCCCTAAGTCCCTGTATCCCTGCAAATAAGCCCCAAAAGGTTCGCTAGGCTCTACCTGCATGACTGGACCTCTTACTGCATCTACCAAGAAGTGAGGCATAGTAGGCCTGTTGGAAGGTTTGCTATATATGTGCGGTGTATTCTGTATATTGGTGTATGCAACCTTTCCACTGCTGCTTGTAGACCCTCGATCTACCGGTGAGGGAGGTGTACTGTTGTTACCTATTTCTGGTTTCGTCGATAATCTGTTGATTGCATTGAGTACATCTTTTTGCCCTTTGGCCAAGTCTTGCAATGCAGATACTAAGTTGCGAAACTCCATCTTGTCCTCATCTTCTCCCGTTCCCTTTCCCCTGTCAGAGTGTATTCCTGTTTGTTCCATGTCTGAGCTAATATCCTCTAGTTGGATATCCTCAAAGTCTCCTATGTATCTACTCCTTTTCCTATAGGTTACAAAAGGGTCTTCTTCTGTATTCATCTATTTCTCATCTCTTAAGCCCACAGCTGGCCAATAAGATAGCTCGGATACCACTGTAATAAACCAAATCCTAATATTTTCTAATTCTATGCAAATTTTCTGAAACAACCGGGCATGCAAACTGCCATGCAAAAATTCCCTATTTTATAGTTAGGGTTTGTAGGATAGAATGTAACACTTACCACCGATAAGCTGGCTAGAATGCTCCTGAGAGAATATGTATGCATCAAGCGCTGAATTGGAGATGACCTGGTACCTTCTGCCTCCGGTGATACCCCAGCAGCACGAACCTAAAATCAGCTAAGTTTGACGTTTTCAGTGAAGGAGGTGTCTGATGAAGCTGAGAATTTGCAGGATTGATAGTCTTCCCGTGCCAGAGAGAATGCCTGACACATGCAAAAGTTCTGAGGTCTCTAGGCAGGCTAGCGAATTGATCTGGAGGTTTAGCTGCTCACGCCCCTTGATCCCGAAATTGTTGATAACTGCTTAGGATGAGCAAGACCGGATCTGATAATCACCGGGTACTGGAGTATGATACTGATGATGAGAATGGTGGCTGGGTTTCGAAGGTAAACTGAGATCTGAGGACCCAGCGAATGATTTGGGCTTTCCAGCTGAAAACCCCTTATGGCTGCACACGTGCCCCTACAAACAATCTCTGATGGATACTGGATAACTGTGAATAAATTGAAGAACGACTGGTGAACCTGGATGGCTTACCCTGGATGCGACTAGGGCAGATATCTCACTGCTGAAACCCCGTTAGTTGAAGACGCCGTCTCCAACCCCAACTGTTGTGGCCGCACGCTGTGCTGCTACTCAAGAGCTCCAAAATCAATAATCATCAAAAGTAAAGTCTCCTTTCACTTTATCTTCCCTTTATAACTTTCAACTGTGAAAACCCTAACTTTTAACCTAATTAGGTCACTTTAATTTCTAATTTGCATTTGATTTGCATGCATGCGCATGGAGACTTAAATGGGTGCATGGATCATTAAATAATGCTTAGATGTCATGCATGTCAGTGGACTTTGGCCCCAGTGGCCCTCTTTGACCTAATGGTGATACCATATTGATGCCCTAGATTTTCTGTAGATGGCATCAGTCTTCAGTTGATTCCCTAACTGTCAGTAACTACTCGAACCCACAGGAATCACATAGGTTAGCGGTTTTGGTCCTCAATGCCTAATCAGATTAGGACATTGCAATGGCCGTGTGATTGCACAGGTACCTCTAGTAGACAGTCGTGCATGTGTGCTCATCCAGGATCTCTAGCCAGGCATGGAAGTATTCCATCGACAATAGAGATGGATAGGTGGCAGAATATTCTCTCTTAGACATCCAGATAGAACAAATTCATAAAGACAACCTTCAATACGGTTAGAGATGATGGAGACAATATAGATGTATAGATGAAACCCAGATGATCATGATGCTGATGAAGACCAAAGAATACCTTCCTTGTTGAGAGGGAGTGTTGGAGTTTGTGCAACTTCAGAAGCTATTCTTATTGTCCTCCTTCGGAAGTTGAACTTGTTGTAATCATTCATACAAACCCTAGAAAGAACAATGTAAGCCTTGGGGTGAAAATCCAGCAATAAAAGAATAAAACATAAATTATGAAATATAAAATTATATTGATCCCCCAAGTGAAGTCGTCCCCAGTGAATTTTTGGATGGGAAAACAGTATAAATAGGAGGCGCCCCTCGTCATTATTACACACAAGTGAAGTGCGCAGTTTCTGGTAGAGTGCAGCTACACGACAGCTCAGAGAAGTCTGTATACACTGCAGAAGAAGACTGTTTTCAGGGTTTCAATCTTTGGAAAGTATTTCCATATTTTTCTTTTCTTTCTTCATTGTACTTTGATCTTAGAATTATTATCTCTAGACGAAGGTTGTTGGGTTTTCTCCCAATTGGGTTTCCCAGGTGAAAAATGCTTGTGTTATTGTTCTGTTCTTTCTCTATCTTCTAGTGATCTTATTGATAAATGCAATTAAGATATAGTGCTATAATATTAAGAAATTCTAACAATCTGAATTAATCATGCATTTCGAATTGAACTGGATCTATCAAACAATTGGTTATGTTGACCACTTAACAGACTAGGTGGCCAACCATGTACCATGCACATGTATCATGTGCCTTGAAGATGAGAAAGAAGTACCTAATAAAGTTTTTTCAAGCGAGGCAACTCTTCTTATTTTTTCTCCATGAACTTTCTGCACCCCTGCAGGGGATTTTGTAATGATATGTCAGCATGAAGGTCTAGTTTTTGTATAACTTAGAGACCTAAGACTTTTTCATTAGGGAAGTCCTTTCATCAAGTGTTTTTTTCCTTGGATGATTAAATTTCCTTTTTAGTGGTTATAATTATTTGAGGTTTTCAGACAAAAATACCTCCAAAGTGGTGAAAGGTGTTCTAATGATTGAGTCCACGGGGTGACTAAGGCCCAGGAGTGTTCTATGTAACTATGCTAGACATTATCTAGAGTCTTGCAAATTTTCATTAGCTTTTACATAGGATTTTTTAATTTTTTGTGATTAAAAATTGTCACTCAACATAAAAATGTTGTAATGAAAAGAGGATTAAGTGGCACAAAATTCCCACGAATATGGATATGAGTACTCAAAATCAATGGCATGAGTCCCCCTACACCCTTGGGCAAATTTTGAAGTCATTCGAACAAGTCTTGCTAAGGTTTTGGACACATTTGTCTAAGTCAGTCATGGAAATCATGAAAATTGACAAATAATTAGCAAGCCAAATTTTGGAAAAGTGCCTAAAGTCACTTAAAGGGGGGAAGTAAAGCTTTTAAAGGTTATATTATGTACCCAAGGTAATTTTTGAAGCATAAAGGGTCTCCCCATGCAATTGTATCTCACAAATGAAGTTGACTCCCTGGGGGGCGCCCTCTCAAACATGGAAATTCAAAGATTGGAAAATAAATCAAAAAGAGGGGTCCCACCTCCATGGGTCCCCCTCTTTTGACCTAGCTTTGGTTATCAAAGCATAAGCCGGCCCCCTCCCTCCCTCCATATTATTTAATTTCTAACCCAAGGAGGTGTGCCCCCCTTCATGGGCCCCTCTTCCATTCAAATGACAAATGTTGGGCATGCAAGAGACGTCTCTCTCATCTTTTTCCTATTTAAGGAGGCCCTCCTCCTCATTTGGGTTACAATTTTTGGATGCCCTTGCTCATTCTCTTCTCTCATTCTCTCCCATTTTTGGGCTATTGTAATTTTCAGCCATTTGGCTTATTTAATTCAAATCTTTGGAGGAATCTTGTGTCCCATTGTGTTCTTGGATAATTTGCTTCCATTCTCAAGTAGCAACTCAAGTTTGGGAGGCCAAGGAAGCAAACTTCTTTGCTTTGGTAAGGTTTATGGTAATTTCTTTGCTATAGATTATGTGGTTTTTCGTTTTTGTAGTAAAGAATTTCATGTATTTTCTCAGTTGAAGTTTATGATTTCTTTGCTCATTATATGAATCAGTGAAGCATGACTCGGCGAGTACTCGGGCAGACTTGCGAGTTTCAACGAGTCGACCTCCACCCCGGGTACTCGCAGGGAACTCGCCAAAGACTCGGGTAACTACTGAAAATCGCCCACTCGCTGTTGAAACTCGCCCACTCGCCATGACTCGGGCATACTTGGCCCTAACTCGGGCATACTCGATCGGACTTGTCGGTGAAGGAAAAAGCAAGCACTACGAAAATGACATTGGATGCAAAAGGAATTTGGAGATCCGGTTTAGTTTTAACTTTTATGGCACACGTTTTTTTGGCGATCCCAGCATTCTATCATTAAACCAATCGTTGACTGTTGAAGCCCGACTAATTTTATGGTTTTGGTAAAATAAGTTTTTTTTTAAACGTCGTGGGAAATAATAATATCGCATTTTTATTATGGATTAATAATTTAATTGTTTATTTCGATTTTATATTATACTTTTCAAATTTTATTATATTTATTCTTTAAATAAGCATAATATCATTTTTTAAATATAAAATTATAAAAATTAAATGTATAACGTATTAATAATTTAAATATATATTATATATTATACTTTTCAAATTTTAAAATATATATATGTTATTTTTGGATATTAGATGTAATAATATTTATAATTTTACTATATATTTATTATATAGATATTAAAGTTTAATATTACATCTGATAAGTGAACATATTTTAAAGATATGGATTGGAAATGAAATATCTTTTTTCCCCCCCAAAATTTACCATATTTTAAGTTTTTTTTCTATTGCCGAGTCTTTCCCGAGTCGTTCCCGAGTCGACGAGTCACATGCCAGCCGAGTCTTTGCCGAGTCTGAGTCGTGCAACATTGATATGAATCTCACCCTCTTTCATCTGCGTATCAAAGATCTAACATGACGCAGGCTCTTTGGATTGAAGAGTGGGATTCCTCGATTGGATGCCATTTTTCAAATATAGGAGAACAAAAGACAAAATTTCTCCTTCTCACATATAAATTTTTTAATATTGTTTTTAGTTTGTTGAATGTTTTAAAGCTGATTTAACCTCTCACATACTCAAATTTATTTCAAATTATTTACTTCCAAATTTGGTAGAAACTTTTATATATTTTTCAATAACTCTCAAACTTCCCCAAAGTTATTTTGGGCATATTCTATAATTTTCTGTTTGCTGGTTTTTAGCAAGTTGGTGATCAAGCAAGGAGAAATTCTGCCAAATTTCTGCCTTAGAAGGGTGAAAAGGGCACCATAAAGGAAGGGTTTCAAGGCCATCACCAAGAAGGGGTGAAAATACTTTTTTTCTACCTCTTTGCTTTCTTTCTTTTTAGCTGAATTTTTCAGTATTTGGAACGAGTCCAAGAGTCTCTTGGACTTGATTTTCTTTTGCATTTTAAGTTGTATTGAAATTCTATTTGTTTGCCATACATTGCTTGCAACGGAAATTGGGCTTTTCCACCCTTGCAAAAGCAATTGTTGATTGGCTTGGGGTTAGTTTAGTTTGTATTTCTTTTTTTCAAATTTTTATTTGCTCACACCTTGCAAGTGACTCGGCTTCGCTGCCCTTGCAATATCGTGTTGGCTTATATTGCTATTAATTAGTCGTTTTGATAGAGTGAAATCAACCATGCCTTGGTTTGGCTCCGTATTCACTCCCCTTGTCAGTTCGTCCAATCTTGGGTGACAAGAAAGGGCTATAGATTGAATTGGCTAGATTAATAGGCACTTCAACCATTTATTGCTGTATTGAGAAAATAAGGACTTGTTGTGGAGCTAGAGAGGTAGAGGCTATTGGGAGCCTCATGGCACTTAGTGTCCTCTTGTTGAGCACCTTGCTTGCCCTTGGGATTGATTTGTGGAGCTAGGAGGGAGCCTGCTGCTCTCTTATTGAGCACCCAACAGTTTCTTATCACCAAGGGTCGGACCAACCAGCAAGGGGAGTGTATATGGGGTAGAGATTAGGGCAAAGTTTATTGAATCTTGAAACAAAGAATAAAAAACTTTAAAGAGATTTAATTATATTAGCTAGCACGATATTACAAGGATGACAAAGCCAACTCACTTGCAAGGTGTGGGCACAAAAGAATAAATTGAAACAAAATAACAAACTAACACTAGCCTCACAACCCACTGAAAAGGGTGGGGCGAAAATAAACTTTCAAAAATGAAAACAAATTTATTCTATCCCTTTTTTGATTGCTATGCAAGGATGGGCAAGCCCAACTTCTTTTGCTAGCAATGGATAGCAAAACTTTAAGAAAAACAAATCAACTTAGCCACACAACTTTCTTGCTAGTGAAGAAATGGGGCAAGCAATGAAAGTAAATGAAATAATGAAATAAAACTAAGTACCTAAATCTAGCCTTTCTTCACTTGCAATGCAAGGGTGGGCAAGACCAACCTCCTTTGCATGCAAGGGATGGCTCAAAAATGGAAAGAAACTTGAATACTCTTGAAATAAATGATGAACTTGTTACAAATGATGAAATTTCAGCTCTTGAGAATTTAGGGAAATGAGAGAGAGAGAAGAGATTTGACCCCTTTGAGCTATGAATTTGAAGTGGTGGCTTTTGGGAGTCCTTTGTACAATTTTTTGCCCAAATTTTGGCAAAGTTTCCCCTTGTTCTGTCACAAACCCACTAAAAACCAGCAAGCAAAATAGTGGTAAAAATGTCCAAAATGACTTTGGGGCACTTTGAGTGTTAGTTTAAAATATGTACAAAATTTCTACAAAATTTATCAACTAGGTTCAAAGAAATCAAGATTGCAAGTAGTTAAACAAGGTTTAAAATGTGAATATGATAAAATAAATTTGCAGAAATTCAAATTAGAAATGGAGAAAAATGCCCTTTGCTCTTCAAAGTTCGAAGAAGTGGGGCATTCAACTGAGGAATCCCACTCTCCAATTCAAGCAACGTGCAACTTGAGAGATCTTTGCTACACAAATAAAAAGAAGGCGCGTTTCATATGATAAGTTAAGAAATCATAAACTTCAACCAAGAAAAATATGAAGTTCTTAACCACAAAAATGAAAAATCACAAAATCTATGGCAAAAAAATCACAAATCTCACCAAAGCAAAGAAGTTTGCGTCTTTGGCCTCCCCAAACTTGAGCAGCGATTGAGCATGGAAGCAAATCACCATAAATCAGCAAAGACACAAGATTTCCTCCAAAGAATTTTATTCACAAAGCCAAATGGCCAAAAATTACAATGGCCCAAAATGAGAGCAAAATGGAAGCAAGAGCAAGAGAAAGGGAAAGAGCATGAGGGATTGTGTAACGCAAATGAGGAGGGGAAGCATCCTTAAATAGGAAAAAAGTGAGAGGGGACCACATGTGCATGCTTGATGCTTGTCAAATGAGAAAGCGGAGGGCCCATGGAGAAGGGGGCACATTTCCTAGACAGGGCAAATTCAAACTTAAGAAATACTGGCACGGGGGGGTTCTTTTTGCCTCTAAAATCACCTTAGAAACATAATATAACATTTGGAAACTTAATTTCCCCTCCCCAATTGACTTTAGTCACTTTACAAAATTTTGTCATTCTAACTAATGGCCAATTTTCTTGGGTTTTGGACTGACTTAGGAAAACGTGGCCAAAACCTTAGCAAAACTCGTCCAAATGACTTCAAACTTGGTCCAAGGGTGTAGGGAGTCTCATGCCATTGATTTTGAGTACCCAGCCCCTATTAGGTGCCACTTAACCCTCTTTACATTACAAGTTTTTTTATGTCGAGGGACAGTTTTTAATTACCAAAAATTAAAAAATCCTAGGCAAAACTTAATGAAATTCTGCAAGATTCTAGATAATGTCTAGCATGGTAATATAGAACATTCCTAGACCTTAATTACCCCATGGACTCGATCATTAGAACGCCTTTCACCACTTTGGAAGAATTTTTGAGTGAAAAACTCAGATAATTAAAATCACTAAAAAGGAATTTTAATTATCCAAGGGAAACAACACTCAATGAAAGGATTTTCCTAATAGTAAAGTCCTAGACAATTAAGTTTTACAAAAAAAGACCCTCATGCTGACATATCATTATAAAATCCCCTGCAGGGGTGCAGGAATTTCATGGAGAATAAAAAGCAAAGAAAGGGGCAAAGTTGTCCTATTGAGTCTTCTGGAGCTTGAAAAATTTTGATCTAAGTACACCTTTCTCGTTTTCAAGGCACATGGTACATGTGCATGGTATATGGTTGCTCACCTAGTTGGTTAGGTGGTCAACACAAAGCAAAGTAGCAACACAGTTATGTTATATACCACTGACAATGATCATCCACACATTAATGCAACACACCATGGATCTCCAAGGTATTTCTATTCATTAACAAAAGAATTACAATACAAAGCTTCAAAGCTTGAGTAGAACCTTCGGTCCTCTGATCATGAGAGAAATCTGAGAGAGCACTTGCTTAAATAGAGGACGAGGGGATGGGGGGCGCATTAGCTCAAGGAAGGCGCCTTTGATACTTGGAGAACCATCTTGACATGAGAGGGAGTGAACTTCGAGTGAAAAGGAGTTGATTTAGGGGGTAGGCGCCACCTATACCAAAGAGATGTGCCCCCAACTCACCATTTGCCACATCTCCCAAAGAGATGTGCCTTGCCTCTTCATGAAGTGCGCCCCTCTCTTGGGGAATGTGTCACCTCTCCATGACATATCCATCTAATCCTCAATCAAATCAGCTTGGCTCCTTTTAAATCAATCAAATTGCCACCATTGAAGAGGACTAGAACATGTCCAGAGAAACCTCCTATAATTTTGGGATGCTGATTTTTTGTCTTTTTGGGCACTTATTTGGTCTTGTTTGGCCTTTTCGAGAGAAATTTTATTTAAGTGATAAATAACCACTCAAATACTTTCCAAAGTGGGTTCAAGGGTATAATGGGTGCTCTGAGTTAGAAAATGAGCACCCCCATGGCCAATTCCACCTCCGAACCACTTTTTTATGACACTTTGAATCTTTACAATTAAAACATTAAAAAATTGACCCATTTTACGGGAAATTTTTTTATTTGCGGAAATTAAAAAAAACTATGGGGGACCTAGTATATGTTCATATGACTCAATATTGATGACTAGCATGGTAATATACATAGAAACTTAGACTTTAATAACCTCCCAAGGCCTAACCACCAAGACAAATACTCCAACTTTGGAGGTTTGAGAGAAAAACTTGGAAATTATACGTCGCTGACAAGCAACATATAATTAACAAGGAAAATGCACTTTAGAGTACTGTATTGATGACTAAGTCTAAGTTGGCCAAGTCTTTTACAAAAAGTCATCATGCTACATCAACTTATTACAATTTCCCCGCAGGGTATGAACATGCAAAGAATTAAAAGGGGGCCAAAAATGTCCTTGAAAGGACTTCTGAACTTCTGAGCACTGGATATGAACACGTGACTTGTTCAAAACTCTGGTGGCTGACTAGAAATCCAACTAAGTACAACTTAGTGGATAACATAAGGCATTCTCATTCATTCATACCACTTTTCTAAAAACTCATTTTTGTGGAGAGCTCTCGAGCTTCTTGAGGGTTTTTGAACCCTAGCTGGTTATTGTCTTCAGTGGTGAAACATATCCACTGTAGGCAATCTGAGGGAGAGGTTACTTCAGATCTCTCATATGCATTCAAAGACAAGGAATTTTCAGTGATTATTGAAGAGGGTGCACTTATATCTTGGAGTTTTCTGTTGGTAGAGAGGGCGCACCAGTTAAGGGAAGAGACTCCATATTTCAGTCATCTCCACTTACCATTTCTCTAACTGAGAAGGGCGCACCTGTTCTTTGGAGTTTTTCTGCTGCAGGTGAAAGAAAGGAAAGAGGGCACACTCACAGTTTAGCTTGACTGTAATCTAAAGAGGGCACACTGCGTGTTTGTTGATTGTCCACCCTTGAGAAGGGTTCTCTCTTTAGAGGGCGCAGCTACAGCTTGAGGAAGTGTGGTCACACCATTGCTGAGAGGAATAAACAATCGTGGAATCAAGATTCAGGCTCAAATACTGTTGAAAGAGACTTGTATCCTCATTGGTCACCTACAGGAGCTCTTTTGCCTCTGCTGGGTGCTTACTTTGCTATCTACTATCAAAGTGTGGCTGTCCATAGCCATTCTGGGTATGAGGAAAGTCGTTACAGTCACTAGTAAGAGGTCTGCAAATTATATCAGTCTGCTCCAGTGAATGCCATCTTCAGTAACCTGCTACAGCACTCAAATGTATCCCTTTAGTTCATTAAAGGAGCTGTCATAGTGACCCTTTTTTCAGATTCATGTGGCTTTGGGGTTTGTACATTCCTGTAGAGGTTTATTCTATCACTAGTAAGATACAGGGCAGTCAAATTTACACTTTATCAGACTTATCTTGGTTAAATATACTGCTGCATAATCTGATGTAAATTCCAGTTGTGTGAGAGTATTTTTGGTACTGTTTATACATGGATATGTTTCTTTGGACACTTCTATGGTTACATATGTTGGTTGTTTGAAATCTGAAACCCAATCATAAAACCATCAAAACAAATACACACCAAGGAGCCCTTTTTATTGGAGGAAATTTAGTACAATGATGCTAAAGCAGTAGTGTGAAAAGTGTTTGACGAAATCCTTCAGTCAGAATACACTCACAGTCCATTAAATAATCTTCTAGAAGTGGGGACAAATCAGATTTGTATGCTTCAGTATCATTAGAATGGGGAGATCTCAAGTATTGGTTAGAGGTTCTGACTCTCTGAGACATACTAACCAAGCAGTTAGTCAAATTTTATGCAAAGCATTGCTTAGTATATTTCAGATATAGACCCAGATAAAATGTTTCATCCATGGTTTCAACTTCCATGCAGTCATTTTACCGAGGATTATTTCAACTCTTTCAGGTAATTTGACA
Organism: Pseudotsuga menziesii; assembly: GCA_001517045.1. Classification (NCBI taxonomy): domain Eukaryota; kingdom Viridiplantae; phylum Streptophyta; class Pinopsida; order Pinales; family Pinaceae; genus Pseudotsuga; species Pseudotsuga menziesii. The sequence continues at coordinate 273,572 of LPNX010209462.1, read as the reverse complement.
CCTGAAGGCAAGCACAGGATTGTTTGCCACGTTTATTTCAAAAAATGATATTTCTTCCCATCTTTCAATGTAATTTTTAAGTATCAAGGTTTAATGCATTGCTGCCAAGAACCATTTCCTTTTTCTGGATTCATTTTATCTTTTCTTAGATCCTTTGCAAGTTTACTGGGTTTTAGAAGGCAAACACTGGTTTCTGAGACAAATGACCAAAATGTAGGTCAATGGGACAAAGAAGCACATTCAGTGATACCAATCTGTAGGGGTACCGTAGGATACGCTGAAAGCATAAAGCGAAATTAAACAGGAGAGAACATGAAATACATGTACTAAATATTACAGCATAGGAGACAGAAGAAAGAGAGACAAAGATCAAGATGTCTGTAAGAAAAGATGAGGTAGAGGGTGAGGACTAATGCATTTCGTTATGACTTTCATGTTTCTTGGAGATCATTTAAGCCTCCATGTGGATGAAAAAGATGTTATTTAAATTTTAAAGGCTGTAAGGTTGCCAGATTAGCAGGGGTACTAAAGCTAACTCCAGAGATTTATTCATCCTAGCCTATCAATACTTAGTCTAGATACTAGATGTTAGCAATTTTGTATAATATGTGTCGATGTATTAGCAAACCTTTCAGTTAAGAGATTTGAAGATCATGCATATGATATATGAGAATTTATTTTGAAGGTGGGTTGCATTGCAAGAAGAGATGAAGATTGATATTCAAAGGATTTGGAAAAGAAACCTTGGAAGAGATGATAGATGTATAGCTGATCATGGCAAAGAGGTAGGATTTGAGGTTTACTTATTTGTCAATCAGTCTTTGAGATTTAGAACTGCTAATTGAATCAATTATCTCAAGGAATATTCATGTCTCACAGGCCAGGTTCCCATTCTTAGATGAGGATGTTATCAGCACTCTTCTGGATATTCCTCTCTGGGAAATTGCAGACCTTGAAAAACCTGCTGGCCAGGGTGATAAGAAGATTCTTAGACAGGTATCTTTCCATTCATAATTCCACTCTTAAGGATGCTGGAAAAATAAAAATTGTACTGTTTTTCTATTGATTTTGCTTGGGCAATATAACCTTTATAATGATAATGGAAATTCCAGTAATGATAGAGGTATTGACACAAGCACACCTTTGTGTACCAATTCTTAGAGGGATAATGTTTATGATGATGGATGTTAGATGTTGAAACTTGATGATATGGTTGATGTTATAATTTATAATTGCTAGATTCTTGACGTAATATGTGTACTCAATGGTGCATGCTCTAGTGATTTTTCTAACATGGATTACATTTCCAATTTCTCAAAAATGTAGTATTTCTCTACATTTAGCACAAACATCTATGTGTTTTTTTCTATATACATGCATTAAAATATATTCAAATTTATATTATATATGTTAACCCCTAATATGTAGGGGTGATTTGATGATTAATGCCTATGTGATTTTCCATCACATTCAGCAGTTCTAGAGATGATATTTATGGTGCACCCATGGATATTTTTCAGAGACTCTTCCAGCTTTCCAGATCACCACCATTGTGCCAGAGATGCTTGGGGACTTGTTGCAGTTGATGCTAGTGTTATGACATATGCCAGGACACAATGACACTTGGGAATTTCTCTCTTGTATGTGTTATGACCATGGGGGGCAAAATGGTGTTACTCTATAGTAGTTCATGTACTTCTAATTCTTGTTTCAGAACTTGGATGTACCATGGTGTGGTCTTAATTCTCTTAGATAAGTGTAAGGCACCATGAGTCAAGTGTAACTGTAGGAATTTGAGTAAGTCTGAGTTTCTAACGTTCATTTCATGTCATCTCACACTTTTGCCTAGCTATATTTCTTGCCATGTCATTTCACTATCCATTTCACTCATTTTAATCATGCCTCCTTTTTGCATTTGATTTATTATATGTTATGTTCTAAAAGGTCTGTATACTATTCCCATGTATGAATGCCTAAATTAAATCAAGATTCAAGGTACTCAAAGGTTGATGCAGTAAATGCTAAATATGAGATATATTATCCCTTGCAAAAAGGCAAGTTCCATATGTATCGAGTTATCGAAGCTAAATCTAAATAAAGGGACTAAGCCAATGGAAAGGCTTATAAAAAATTAAAATAATAAAAAGATCGCAAAAAACGGTGCAAGGATGGGTGACTCATGAAAGCGCTCCCTTCTAAGGCACACATGTGGAAGAAAGATCTTGAACCCCTAGCTCTTGAAAGCTAAAGGTTAGACCTAACTCCTATACACACTTCTATGAAGGTCAATTCGTGATCACTTCCTTCATAACATCTTGTCTTAAGGGTCTAGCACATAATAAGGGTCTAATAATGGTCCCACCATAGTGAATCTAAAGTTAATGGAATATTAATTAAGGGAACATTGAATTAGTATAAAAGTGCACTTGCTAATCGTTTCATGTGATTACTTATGTATTTGATGGTTTTCTTCTTGGTGTACATCAATGTGGCTCCCCCCTAGACACATGAGCATGATCTAAGACTTGATTTGATGATTACGTGGCTACCTTTGGAGGGAGCCCCCTTCTTCTACATATTTGGAGGCATTTTGATGACCCACATGGCCCTTATCTATGGGTCATCCTCTTCTTTGTTGAATTTTTATTACTTTCAGCAGTAGGTAATTAAGTGTGTACATTTTTTTTCATTTTCATATCATAATTACACATTGAGAGTATCAACCATAAGAGCAGAATTTTATTAACCAGATATAGCAAAAAGTTAAATGCAGCAGAAAGAAAATGCATCACATCACAATACATGACATAAATAGGTATGCACAGTAGACACTATATTTTACCCTGGGAAAACCCTCTCTCCTCTTGAGGGAAAAACCCAACAACCTTTCTTATGATAGATTCATTAGTAGAAGGACAAGTATACATCATGACCATGAATATCAAAACCCTTCTTACATATAAGGCTAAATACAATCAGATAAACCAAGTACTTATCTTTATCAGCTGATGTAAGCCCTGTTCAGTATGACATCAGCCCTGATTAGATGATCTGCCTGTGGGATGCCTTCTAGAGCCTCCAATGTTGACGTCAGCCCTCATGAGGATGACACAGGCCTTCAAGATGATAAGAGCATGAGAGATCAAGAGAATCTTGTTGAAGAAACCCTTAACAAGATGACTGTAATCAGACTGCCAATGACTGATCAAACCCTAACTTTCTGCCATCAAATGCTGTTGACCAAAAATGAGGCGGCCGTTGACAAGAGTGTGCTGTTGACCGATTGACTGTGTTGTTGACCAAAAGAGGCAGTCTTTGACTGGATCATTGTACATCCGAAGTGTACTGGGAACATAGGATCCTTTATAGTCCACTCCCTCTGTGAGAGAGTCCTCTCAATGCTGCTCACTGACTGATTGAAGGAGTAATCCTAGATGCCAATCTGAACTGCATCCTGAATACTAGCTCTTATAGAGCAAATACTGCCTCTCATACATGTCTCCATCCGTGTGGACATGGACTCATAGTCTACTATTCTGAGTCTCCTTGGGTCCTCAACTTCTTTTGTCTCAAGAATAATTCATCAGCTATCAGGCACATATCTAAACCCAACGGATAGTACAACAGGTTCAGATGCTCATCTCGAACAAGGACCACCTCCCTCTGCATTTGGTCACTCGGTTCATTCTGCATACGAGTACCTTGTGCTGAATAATCCTGCTGTCATCTACACATACTGAATCCAGAGCCACTGCATCCCATCAGAAGACCACTGAGTACCTTTCGTCCTTCGAGACTAAACAGAGAGCAAAAAAAACTCTCTACTCTGCACAGGTAATAGTCAACCATATATGTGTCATCAACTACCGGAAATACATACAATGAGTGTAAACTCAATCCAAACACAATGGAGGACTGTTTTGTTGGTACCACAATCTAATGCAAGCTAGATCGATCAAATCCATCTGAAGGGTACTACTATCTTCTGAACTCGTAACTCATCATTTGTCACATGCCACCGGCATTACAAAGATGCCTCTAAGATTGGCTCTTTGAGTCTTTACAATCCTTAGATGCTTTTAGTTCTCTTCTGATAATCTCCATTTCAGATCTTTCTTCTTTCAAAATGGTAAGTGTCTGGTCCAAGGGCAGCCTTCTCCTTTGAGTGTCTGATTCAATCTCCTCCATAATGTATTAACCAAGCTGATCTTATCACAACCAGATTAGGAGCATGCCTGACTTCTCCCACGTAAGTAACAGCTCTTTTCCTAAGAGATATCAAGCAGCTTTATCCATCCTATAGGCTATAGCAACAACTTCCATCACAAAAAGCAAATGAAGGGCCTCATGCTCAAATCAATCATCTCAACAAGGATGGCGATCTTTCAACTCCACATCAAACTGGGTGTGAAGAGCAAGGGATCCTCTTCTTATGTAAACTGATGCAAGAAGTAATTGGTTATAGACAGGAGCAAGCCTTCTTACCATGCTTGATCACCCCATCGAAAGACTGACTTGAATCCTTCGCATTAAAGCAATCTGCAATGGATATATCAGGTCCCTTTTATGAGTATGCTGAGCTGAGTTAGGGTGATAGTCTTTTCCTTCAAGCAGCAATCCAATTTGAGCATTTATTACAAGAGCTCTTATGACAAACATGTAGCAAGATTATTCTTGCCAGCTAAACTTGTTTTGTATTCTTCACATCTCCTTTATACACATTAATTATGAATATCAACCTTCTTTCTTACGTGAAGGTCCTCAAAATCACATTGTGCTTCTCCTTGTGGTTCCAAGGTATACATACCCAGTAATCTTAAGAGTCGTTTCCAACATAACATGTACAAACAATTCTTCATCTTGAAGGGAATGTAATCATTATGTGCCACATATGGGCAGCTGCACACTCTTTATCCGGTCTTTGTTCCATCTACACCACATATTCACTCCAAGGTTTAACCAAATGATGTGATCTTTATGCAAAAGTCTGATAAAAAATTCAGTGCCTATATTCAACTATTGTTGCACAGGCACCATTATGGACTCTTTCTTCATGGAATTCACATGTCTCCTTGCATCAACATCCCCACAAACATGTGGGTTGTGGATCAGGATCAATGTGATTTCTGTCATGGCCTCCTCCAGTCACAAAATCACACGGCCACTTAAAACAAAATCTCCAATGGGTGCTTTATTTTTCAGTAGCAATCACACAGAAACATATACACTTCCTTTCACACAGGAGCAACTTCAGGCTACAGGTATGAGCAACATTATCAAGTGTCTTGTCTGCACTGGATATGATACAATCCACATCTAACAATTCAATGATCAATCTGGCTGCTGATATGCATTGTTCAAGCTACAGGTATGAGCAACATTATCAAGTGTCTTGTCTGCGCTGGATATGATACAATCCACATCTAACAATTCAATGATCAATCTGGCTGCTGATATGCATTGTGACCAAGGTCACCGGTGTTGGCAACAACAGCACCCAACCTGGTAGTTCAATTGCCACTGGCTCACGATTGTAGATTTTTCACTAGTTTTCAACCACCGGTTTCAAAGTAAAATTTATCTCTGCTTATGACATTCTCAGAAAATAAAAGTGCTGGAAATAAACATGAATTTTTCAGACTTTAAAACTCTACTGTAACTATAAATTTTCACTGACAAAAAATAAAAATCAGTACGCCATTCAACACACAGAACACAAATATTTTCGGCCAATGGCCCTGGAAAAACCCACAAGGGGAAAACTAGTCAGAGAGAGAGATTTTATTATCAGGAAATTTACAGCAAAACTCAGAAATTTTCAGACCAACTTATCTCAACCTAGAAGAGAAAAATTTTGCCTCGTTTTCCGCGTCAAACAAAAAAATCAAACTCAGACTTTTTTTCTGTTTTCTGCCTCAATTTCCGTGCCTCTGTACGGATTGACTGTGTGGACCTCGAAATCTGTGCCCAGGGAAAAAAAATATTCTCGAAAATTGTGCCCAGAAATCTGCCTCGAAAACCATACCGTAGGGACTGTACGGACCATCAATAAATGCTGCTGTCCTCCCCTCGATTTCCATGCCCTTTCTGCTGCTGTTCTTTCCCTCAATATGTGTGCTGCAAATATGTTTCTCTTGCTCAGAAAAATGGAAACTTTCTCTCTCAGCTGTCTCCTTAACTTCAATCTGCAAAAGTGAGGAAAATGACCTTCCCTTGCCTTTTTGAGAGAACCCTAGGGTTCATCTAATCTAACGGTGGAGATTAGATTAGATCGGTGGATGAGATTAAATGCTCACATTTATTTCTCATAAATATTAATTTCACTCACCCACTTAAATTTATCAAAAAGTAACTTTACTCTCTAAAGTCAAATTAAATGCTCCACTTAAGTCATTTAATGCAAGGGTCACTTTATTTCCCTTCACTAAGTGACTAAGGCTAAAGTCACTTGGGGGAACACTTCCCTAGGTACAAAACTAACAACTATAAACTTCTACACTTGCAGATTGACACCCATGATTAGACTGTCATACACTTGAGCAGATTTATGAACTACTGCAGGAAATTCCCAGAAAACATTTCCTGAGGGAGGTCAACTTCACAATTCACTGAGGTCCAATATTCCACTAAGAATGTTCATCACCCAGAGCATCCACCAACTGGTACACTGCTCCTTATCCAGGATCTTTCTTGCGTCGGTCAAGGAAAAACATCAGTACCAAGCTCTGATAGCATGTTGAATTTTTATTACTTTGAGCAGTAGGTAATTAACTATGTGCATTTTTTTTTATTTTCATATCATAATTACACATCGAGAGTATCAAACATAAGAGCAGAATTTTATTAACCAGTTATAGCAGAAAGAAAATGCATCACATCACAATACATCACATAAATAGGTATGCACAGTAGACACCATACTTTACCCAGCGAAAACCCTCTCTCTTGCTGAGGGAAAAACCCAGCAACCTTTCTTATGATAGATTCATTAATAGGACAAGTATACATCTTGACCATGAATATCAAACCCTTCTTACATATAAGGGTAAATACAATCAACGAGACCAAGTAGTTATCGTTATCAGCTGATGTAAGCCCTTTTTTGTATGACATCAGCCCTGATTAGATGATCTGCCTGTGGGCTTCCTTCTAGAGCCCCCACTGTTGACGTTGTTATCCACTAAAGTTGCACTTGAGTGCATTTCCAGTGAGTCGTCGAAGTGATGAACAAACCAGTTGTTCGTTATCAGTGCTCGGATGTTCAAAAAACCTTCCAGGGCCATTTTGGGACCCCTTTTTATATAAAATGCATGTTCATACCCCTTAGGGATATTGTAATAAATGTACTAGCATGAAAAACTTTTTGTAAAGGGCTTTGCTTCCTAGGACTTAGACGTCAATCCGATCATTTCAAGGTGTTTTTTCCTTTGTCAATTATGCAATGTTGAATAAGCGGTGTATAATTTTCAATTTTTTCACTGCTCCTCAAAAGTTGGAATGGTCGTCTTGGTGGTTAAACCCTGGGATGTTATAAAGTTCACGTGCCAATGTATATAAGCTTGCTAGACATTGTTTTGAGTCATTATGAACATGTACAAGGTCCCCCTAGGGCTTTTTTAAGTTCCCAAAAAAAAAATCCCGCAAAATCAGGGCCTTTTCTAATGGTTTAAATGGAAAATTTCAAATTGTAATAAAGTGTGGTCCAGAGTCTCATTTTGGCATGGGGATGCTCATTTTCACACTCATAACGTCCTCTTTACCATTGAAACCCACTTTTCCTATGTTTTGAGCAATCAAATTGTCACTTAGAGCTGTATTTCTTAACGATGCAACAAAATGCCCAAAAAATGCAAAAAAAAAGACAAAATGACAAAGTGAGAAAAGTAAAAAAAGAACATGACAAAGCATGTTGGTTATGTGGCAGGTTTGTCCTTTAGTGAAAGGCAAATCACACTATGGTTAAAAGCGTCATTTTTTATTGAGTTATGGAAGCTAGCAAATCACAACGAATAAAGGGATGTGCTCCCTATTCAAGCCAACATGTGACTTATGCATGTGGCACATGTTGAATGGATAAGAGAGAGTTATTTGGATTTGATTGGAGAGTAGCGAATCATGCTAAAGGTTGAAGTGTGCCATCCTTCACGTCATGAGAGAGTGGATATGTGGCACGTAATGTAATATCCCAACTGATATTTTCTTCCTTATATTGATAGGGTTTGGGGTTTTGGTTTACAATTTCAAGGTGTTGTAGCTTTAGGTTTGTTAAAATCAATTTACATGCAATATTAAGAGAGTACACAAACCCCAAAATAACAATAACTTAAATTCACAATGAAATTAACTACAAAGACATACCAATATTAATAGCTTGAGTATTTGAGCCCGAACGGGTGTGGCTCATTGGCGTCGCTTGATATGAAGTCACTTGTTGTAAAGGAGGTCACGAGATCAAATCCCACTCGGGTTTACCTGTGTCCCATGTCTTGCGAGCAGGTGTGGGGCACCTAGGGGTATAGTGGTAGTAGGAATGGATCCCTGGACCCCCTGTTACGCGAGTACGAGCCCAGCCCCAGTTGTCGATTCCCCTAGTCAACAAAAAAAAAATAGCTTGATTATTTGAACAATCATGCCCCATGGAGCAAGCATGCATGCCATGCAATAAGAGACAAGGTGAAAACGTGTTGCTCCTTCAGTGGTTGACGCCCATGCAAGGAAAAACGTCCCTCTCTGGATGATAATCCTCCCATAGATGCTTCAATACTTGGAGGATGATGCTGAGACTTTCTAGGCGATGTATTATGGTCTTTGAAGATTTTGGTGGGCCCGTGCAACACTTTGAAGCCCTTCTTGGACACTAGCAAATTGTTTTCCTCTAGATGGATGACGCCCCTTCCTCTCTATGTTTCTGCTGGTATCTTCTTCGGATGTGCAAGAGGTGGCATGATGATCACCTAGTATAGTAGTATGACCCTTCCGAGGAGAATGGAAGTGACATACGGAAGAAGTAATGAGTGTCTAGATCAAGGCGAATTGTTCTTGGTGTCTCGAACAAGTCCCCGACAATAAGACATGACCCTGTGTGGTAATATCTCCTCTGTGTGTTGGATCTCTAATGATCAATGAATAGCTTGAAGTGCGGTGCAGATGATAGATCTAAATGATCTATTTGATAAGTGATTAGGGCAGATAGATTTCGCTGCCGAAAACACTTGTTAGTTGATGGCTCACGCCCTCAACCCCAACTTGTTGCTACGGCTACTATGGTTGTTGCTCTTGAAACCAATCTCAAAGGTGAATAATAGCAATGGATGCCTTTTTTGTTTGGCTTGTCTTGTTTTATAGATTTTAGGGTTAGCATGACTTAAATTTTGCATGCATGCAATCTAATTGCCCAGTGTCGCATGCAAGGTGAAATATGGCCCAGTGTCGCATTTCGGCTCTGTTCTGTAGCTAGAAACCTGCTACAGTGTCGTAGCTCTGCCTCTTATATCTCCGCCAAAACTGTCTATCCGTCAAAATAGTAGCTTCCTCTGTAGCTGCGAGACCCTACTCCAACACATCTCCTTTACTTTGGATTATAGGTTGAAATGAACACATAAGCATTTCTTACCCACATCAACAATCCTTCTAAGCTTGCGAGAAAGATTCAAAACTTGAGTAGCTCTTTCTTCTCCTTCTTAAAGTTTAAATCTCTCTCTGGTTACTTGTTAAAAGCTAGCATAGATCTCATTTTAAAAAAATTATTTTACGTGCTTTGCTTGTTCATTTTATGATCTTTGCTTGTTCATTTCTAGATCTAAAAGTGCTTTCATTTCATAGTCATAAAGCTTAGATCTAGTTTTCCTTTCTTAAGTACTTGAAGTAGCATAATCGTTATATCTTTGTACAAGTACTAAGTGTAAATTTTTAGTGTATTTTATTGACTAATCTACTAATTTATCAATCATTAGCTTGCTGATTTTTAGCAGGTCGGAGGAAAATGAGAAGGAATTGTTGTTGAATTTTCAAATTTTTGGCCATCCAGAGCACCCAAAATCCCCCCTTCTTCAAGCAAGATTTGTAACCCCTTTTTTTATCATTTTTCAAGAACTAAAGGTGGCATCTATCATAAAAACTATATTGTAATAAAGTTAGTAAGAAAACAAGTGGGATTACGATTCCCACACCCTTCTTTCCCCATTTGGGAAAAGCCTATATCTGCCTCATTTGCTTTATTTGCTTTAGAGTAGAATTTCTAGGTTGCAGAATAAAAATAGATCAATCAATGTCTTTGATTTAATTTCCTTTTTCAATTTTGCAAAACTGAATACTAACCCAACCTTCCTTTCCCAAGTACGGCCTGCAGGCTTGAAAGAGACTCTTGGTTGTAGTAATTAGAAAACTTGTCTTTCTTTTTGTTTATTTTACTTTGGAAATTTAACCCTTGCTCTCCGGAGTATGGCCTTATGGCGTGAAAGAGATTCTTGGACTTAACGATTAAAACACTTTTCAAAAATATTTAAAAACTGACCAAAGCTACGCTGTGTATGCTTTGCACCTTTGTAATGGGAGTGAATAGTTTAATTAAGTTCACACCCCAATAAATCTCCCAAGGAGAAAATCCAACACCTCAATTCAATCTCTTGTGGGGAAATTTCACAGAGGAAGCGGGAACCGTTGGACAGTGACCTTGGGATACCGTCAAGATGCACCCTCGATTGGTGTAGTGTTGGACACCTCCTAGAGAGTCCGATCTAGCCCACATTTATTCACATGGAGTCATATTTGATGAAAGTTTTTAGACATACTCCTCATACTATTAGGTATAGCTGGAGTGCCCTTCCCTTTCTAATCCACTCATGTCAATCCACTTTTAACTTAAAATCAACCAAGTACACTTGCACAACATTTCTTATTGCAGCAACAACTTTTACTTTTGACTCCATTTGGCACTGGTAATATTGTAATCATCACTTTTAGTTTCAAAATCTATACTGTGGATGCTATATTTATGTTGTTGATATCTAATTCGTTTTGCAAAGTTCTTATTTTGATTATTTTTACAAAGCTCCTAAAAAAACTTATTCCATCCTTAACCAATTAAAAACAACTAAGAGCCTTAGTAACTCTTTCCAATAGGGACCAGTCCCCTTGGCTTCCTTAGGAGTTTGCTTAAACGGAGTAGTCAGGATCAGGTAGCAGCACTTAACTCGAGACTTTACCCCGAGGACACACCAAGCAGCTTGAAGATTTTTGTTGCGCTTCCCCCCAGGGTGTGTGTAAGGCGACAACATTTTTGGCGTCGTTACCGAGGATAAATCTTTTTATTCTCAGAATTTGACTTTTTGTTTCTTTTCTTTTTGGTTTTTCTTTGTTTGATGAATGTTTAGATAGATCTTTATTTTTCATCTGGTGGCTCCATTAACCTTTTTTCTCTTTTAAATTTACAAAGAAAAGCAAAAAATATTTTTTGTGAAAGATATTTAAATGCATATTTTTTCTTCTCACATGGCCACTGCATTTAAGGGATAAAACCATGTTTCTCATACAACTTGTTGAGTTTGTTGTGTGTAGAGATGAGCCCATGTAACACATTGAAAATATTTAAAGCTCATTATCCGACAATTCCTCTTGTTCAGTATAAAGTCCATTCCATGGTTATATCAAGTACATGCTTCTAATGTCCAGAATGGATGATGAAAGGGAAAAGTGTGGTGCTAAATTGGCCCGTAATTTCCATCCCATTGATTTTTCAGGCATTCTAGGTTTTCCTAACAATGATTTTGACTCAAGTGATGTGTATGGATATACCCAAGACTTTCATGGAAATGGTGATTCAACCATCTTACACATCACATGTCATCGATGTTCTGGTTAAAGATGGAATTTATTATGAGGATTGCATGATGGAAATATTTGCTTGCACTTTGGATGGGGATGCATATGAGTGGTTCTTTGAGGAGCTTCCTAGTAAAAGCATTACTTCCATTGTATGCTTCCTTGAGATTTTTCTTAAATGGTGGCATGATGATGATGTTGATATTAAAAAGATTATGGCTATGCTTCCCATTGAAGAGCTTTATGGAATATCATTGATCAAGAACATTGTTGAAGACCCTCCTCATGTTACATTAACAAAAAATATGGAAGATTTGGAATGTTCTCATGATTACTTTAGTGATGGTGATCAAATTTGTACTCTAGATCTACCTCAAGAAGAAACCATTACAAAATCCTGCAGAGAAACCTATGATAAAATTTGTATAGTGTATGATGACACTCCCCCATATGGTGATAAAGGTTTGGAAAGTTTTACTCCTCGTAACATATTTGAAACCAAACTTTATGAGGAGGATTGTTATGAGCATGAGGAGGACAAGTATGGCCAAGATCATAATGCAGTTGAGAAAGACTCTCATATCTAACAATTATGGGGATGATAACTATTAAATGGATTTAGAAAAGCCCATCTTTGATATATCCAGAGAAGGGAGCGTGTATCTTGAGACCTTGGGAAATCTTGATATGGAAGAGGAGCATGTAAAATTTTCACATGAGCCATATATGAGTATCAATAGTAAAAACATTGAGAAGTACTACAATGAAGACTCAGATTTGATGCAGTTAGCGGAATATCAGTCTCAACCATCATCTTCACATGCAAATGTTCCTTACGATTTGGAGCAGCTAGGGGCTCACACACAGAGTTATCATCAAGAAATCCCATTGGACAAGTATGATGAAGTGGTTGATCTGCCTCATCATGGATATATGTATACATTAGAGGAAATTTGAGGTCTAAAATGGGCCTCCTAAGGAAAATAATAAAATAATATTTATTAATGTTGGAGGAAGAAAGAAAAAAACAACTCTTTTTGTTCGAATTTTCAACATATACCCATGTCATCATCACGTTTTTCCAGGTATTTTTTGTTTTTGGGGCAGAGGGGTCTATCAAAGGTATGCAATGTGGGTACCCGTTGGATGCGTAATTTAAATCCGCATCCAACAAGTGCTCCCCGCTTGAAGTTTGAGTAAAAACACAGAGATATATGTTGAAAATACGAAAAAAAATAGTTTTTTTTATGACAAACACGTCAAGTCAACCATTATGGTTGACTTATTTTATTACAATTCTATTGGTTCTTGAATTCCAACTCATCAATAAATTATGGTTGGCCTGTTTTCTTATATGATGACACGTTTTCTTATAAGGCCCATTTTAGACCTCAAATTTCCTCTAATGTTAGTCCTATGCAAGCTTGGATAGAAGAGGCCTGCAAGAGGACTTGCCAGTTTGGGAAGCAGTTCGATGACCTTCTCCATGATTATTATCTCCCGTCCATTCCTCCCATCTTGAAGTTTCATGCAGGTTTGCATTTCTTGAAAAATGTCTCCTTACTTTGGTTGGTAACCAAAGACAAGGCAAAGAACTTTTATATTGATAAAATGCTTAGGTGGCTACATTGGATGTTTGATTACAACTAACTTTTTATGTCATTCTTAGAGTAGGAAAATAAGCTCCTTAAAGTGAGCATTTGCTTTCTGTATTTCCTTTCTTTACTTAGGAATAATACTCCCTTTCATTTGTTAGTTTTTCATTCCTTTCAAGTAAACCAACTTTTGAATCATTGGCTCTTTTCATAAAACTTGTGCGCTACTAAGGTTTTCTTGTCAAGTTGAGATGTTTTTACAGATTATAAGAACCGGAGACTCTGATGTTCTCGTATGCTCTCTTTTCCTGAAGACTAGATCAAGCACACGTCCCGTAGTTGGAGCTAGATGTTATCCACTAAAGTTACACTTGAGTGGATTTCCAGTGAGTCGTCGAAGTGATGAACGAGCCAGTTGTTCATTATTAGTTCTCAGAGGTTTAGAAGACCTTTATGGGCCATTTTGGGGCCCCTTTTTTAATAAAATGCATGTTCATACCCCTTGGGGATATTCTAATAAATGTACTAGCATGACCAACTTTTTGTAAAGGGCTTTGCTTTCTAGGACTTAGACGTCAATCTGATCATTCCAAGGTGTTTTTTCCCTTGTCAAGTATGCAATGTTGAATAAGCGATGTATAATTTTCAAGTTTTTCACCGCTCCTCCAAAGCTAGAATGGTCGTCTTGGTGGCTAAACCCTGGGAGGTTATTAAATTTAATGTCTCAATTTATATAAGCATACTAGACATTGTTTTGATTCATTATGAAAATGTACTAGGTGCCCTTAGGGTTTTTTTAAGTTCCAAAAAAAAAAAATTCCCGCAAAATCAGGCCATTTTTAATGGTTTAAATGGAAATTTTCAAATTGTAATAAAAGTGTGGTCCAGTCTGATTTTGGCATGGGGACGTTCGTTTTACTTTTCACCCTCAGAGCGTCCTCTTTACCCCGTGACCCACTTTTCCTATGTTTTGGGCGATCAAATTGTCACTTAGATCCTTATTTTTTAACGATGCGACAAAATGCCCCAAAAAAGCAAAAAAAAAAGACAAAATTACAAAAGACAAAGTGAGAAAAATAAAAAAAGAACATGACCAAGCATCTTGGTAATGTGGCAGGTTTGTCCTTTAGTGAAAGTCAAATCAGACTATGGTTAAAAGCGTCATTTTTTATTGAGTTATGGAAGCTAGCAAATCACAACGAATAAAGGGATGTGCTCCCTATTCAAGCTCACGTGTGACTTATGCATGTGGCGCATGTTGAATGGATAAGTGAGTGTTATTTGGATTTGATTGGAGAGTAGTGAATCATGCTAAAGGTTGAAGTGTGCCATCCTTCATGTCATGAGAGACTGGATATGTGGCTCGTAATGTTTGGGTTGGTAAAACATTTGGATGGGGGCACATCTCTCTTGGGAGAGGTGGCGCATCCCCATGCCAATCAACTCCAACATCTCCCACAAATATCTCATGACACTCCAAGCAAACTCGCCTTCACTCAACCTTACGCTCAGTCCACTCCAGTAGGTTGTTGCACCCCTCCCTGGGGCTTGGTTACTCTATAAAAGCGAGGCCTTCTTCCTCATTTGAGACCGAAGCAAGGAACCTTTGCTCTTGTATTATTTTCAGTGTTGTTTATGAATAAAATTGAAAGGCTTTGGAGGCTCATGATCTATGGCAAGTTGTGCATGTGGTAATTTCTTTGTGAGGTAACATTGTTCAGTTATTTTTCTTTGCATAAACTAATAATCTAGAATAGAGGGCTCTCTAAAGCACATAGGGTAGGCATTTGCAACTGTCAATTTGCTTATTTACTTTCTTACTATTAGCAATCTAAGAGTTCATGCTTTATTTGACTATATTTCATAATCATTTGGTTTTCTAACTGTGGGGTGTACCAAATCTAATTTGTTTTGTGCAAGCTTGATAAGTGTGCAGATTACCATCCCGAGTGAAAGGTTGAGCTTAGAAGCATCTCCTTTGCTTTGGATTATAGGTTGAAACTAACACATAAACATCCCTTGCCCACATCAACAATCCTTCTAAGCTTGCAAGAAAGACCCAAGACTTGAGCAACTCTTTCTTCTCCTTCTTAAAGTTTAAATCTCTCTCTCTGGTTACCTGTTAAAAGCAAGCTTAGATCTCATTTTAAAAAGTTTATTTTACGTTCTTTGCTTGTTCATTTCTAGATCTAAAAATGCTTTCATTTCACAGTCATAAAGCTTAGATCTAGTTTCCCTTTCTTAAGTACTTGAAATAGCATAATCTTTCTATCTTTGCACAAGTACTAAGTATAAATTTTTAGTGTATTTTATTGACTAGTCTACTAATTTATCAATCATTAGCTTGCTGGTTTTTAGCGGGTCAGAGGAAAATGAGAAGGAATTGTTGCCGAATTTTCAAACTTTTGACCATCCGGAGCACCCAATATTCCCCCTTCTTCATTCCCATTTTTCAAGAAAGATGTGTAACCCCTTTTTTTATCATTTTTCAAGATCTAAAGGTGGCATCTATCATAAAAACCATATTGTAATAAAGTTAATAAGAATGCAAGTGAGATTACAACTACCACACCCTTCTTCCCCCATTTGGGGGAAGCCTGTATCTACCTCATTTGCTTTATTTGCTTTAGAGTAGAATTTCTAGGTTGCAAAATAAAAATAGATCAATCAATGTTTTTTATTTAATTTCCTTTTACATTTTTGCAAAACTGAATACTAACCCAACCTTCTTTCTCGAGAACGACCTTCAAGCCTGAAAGAGACTCTTGGTTGTAATAAATGGAAAACTTGTCTTTCTTCTTGTTTATTTTACTTTGGAAATTTACCCCTTGCTCTCCCAAGTATGGCCTTAAGACCTAAAAAAGATTCTTGGGATTAACAATTAAAACACTTGTCAAAAAGCTTTAAAAACTGACCAAGGGTCCATTGTGTATGCTCTGCACCTCTCCGGTTCGATCAACCAATTGGATGCATCAAAAGCAATGGGAGTGACTAGTTTAATTAAGTTCACACCCCAATAAATATTCCAAGGAAAAAATCCATCGCCTCAATTCAATCCCTTGTAGGGAAATTTCACAAAGGAAGCAGGAACCACTGGGTAGTGACCTCGAAATAATGTCAGGCTGCACCCTTGATTGGTGTAGTGTTGGACACCTTGCAGAGACTCAAATCCAGCCCACATTTCTTCGCGTGGAGCCATATTTGATAAAAAAAATTGACATACTCTTCTTACCGTCAGGTATATATGGAGTTCCCTTCCCTTTCTAATCCACTCATCTAAATTCACTTTTAACTTAAAATCCACCAAGTACAATTGCACAACATTTCCTATTTCGGCAACAACTTTTACTTTTGACTCCATTTGGCACTGGTAATATTGTAATCATCACTTTTGCTTTCAATCAATCTATATTGTGGATGCTATATTTATGTTGTTGATATCTAATTAGTTTTGCAAAGTTCTTGTTTTGATTATTTTACAAAGCTCCTAAAAAAACTTATTTCACCCTTAACCAATTAAAATCAACTAAGAGCCTTAGTAACTCTTTCCAATAGGGACCACCCCCCTTGGCTTCGTTAGGAGTTTGCCTAAACGAAGGAATCAAGATTAGATGACAACACCTTACTCGAAACTTGCCCCCAAGGACACACCGAGCAGCTTGAAGATTTCTGTTGCGCTTCCCCCCAGGTGTGTGTAAGGCGGCAAAAGACGTCAACCCTCACGAGGATGATGTAGGCCTTCATGATGATAAGAGCACGAGAGATCAAGAGAATCCTGTTGAAGAAACCCTTAACAAGATGACTATAATCATCTTGTCAATGACTAGTCAAACCCTAACTTTCTGCCATCAAATGGTGTTGACCAAAAATGAGGTTGTTGTTGACCAAACATAGTGTATTGTTGACTGATTGATTGTGTCGTTGACCAAAAGAGGCATTCTTTGACTAGATTGAGGTTGTAGTTGTTTTTCCAAACCCTAACAGTGGTTGGGTTGACTGAGATAAGGCCTTGTTCAGGTCTCAGTGCCTTTGAGTGCCTGATTATAAGCCCTTATAGGGATTAAACAAATTGTTGGTGTCAAGGAAGCTTTATTTAGGGCTTAGCAGACTCCTCGGTGGACTATACTATGTACTTGCAGCCTTGCTTAGGGCCTTATCCAACCCTCGGTGGTCTCCTTTGGTGTCACGGCAGACTCTCAGCAACCCTTCAAGATTCACCGCAACCCTCTTTAGGGCTATGTCAGACCTCGCCAGCCCTAACAGAAGTCTCAACAACCTACTAGAAATCTCGACAACTCTTCTTTGGTGACTCGGTGGCCCTAGTTAGGACTCGGGTGGGCTAGAGCATGCCCTATAGCAGGGTTCTTCCCTCATTAAACAAGCTCTTTAAGGTTGTCGGTTGCTTCCTATAGCTTGATTGAACCTCCAAAACTCATGCAACTCCTTTCTCGTGGTCAAGACAAGCAAACAATACCCTTGTGGCTTCCTTCAAAGTATGAACCAGAACTTTGATGATGAAGAGAGAGAAAATACCAACACAAACCCCATGAATTTGTCTTGTTGGATTAGAGATAAAGATCATGTGAAGTGCATTGTTCAAATGAAGGTGCTCTCTATTTATAATTCACCTTTGAGTGAGATACGGATTAACAAATCCATACATTAAGGAAACCACCTTTCAAAACCTACTTTTTGTAATTTTTAATTTTACCAATTAAAAATTACTTTAATACTTTTAATTTGGGTTCATATGACTTCATGTTGGGATTTTAAACTTGTTAGGGCTCATTAACATTTTACTTGGGCTATTTAACCCATTCTCCTTAGACAAGTAAAGTCTTAGTCCTTCTTTTGGTCCTTATAGTCCACACGTGCCAATTTAAGCTACATCGTCATATATAAGGAGGATTATTCTTTGGTTGTCTTAGAAACAACAATAAAAGCTCCTCTTCTAATCTATCATGAAGGCTTAGACAAAACATCTTGGGCTAAACTTTAGCCCCTCTTGGTCTTCATGATCCATATGTGCCCTAGAATCCTTAAGGTCTTTCATTAAGTACTTTACACTATGTCCTCTTTCCTTTTCAATGGTCAACTTGTCTTCTAAATCTTCATAAGAAAGGTCTTCTCATGTTGATGTATTCTCCTCCTGGAGGAGAAGAATTGACATCAACATCCTAGATCCTCAGCCTAGGGCTGATGCCAATCCTCCTAGAGAATGGCTCTCGATGCTGGCCACAAATCAACATTCTTACACTCACATGTGCCACATTTGAAGGTGATTTGATGCATTTAGGCTAGAGCATTCTAGTGTCTTAGCACCCTTGGACCTTAGAGGGACACTCAGTACATTTTTTAGTAGAGAACTCCCTCTTTTGGATGAGATGTTGGTAGATTTGGGCCATGAGGAGGTGACATCCCACTTTGGAAGTATTTTTATTCACACTAATGACCTCTTCTAGTAGAGTGTTCCCTTCTTTTAAGCGTTGTGGTTGATGGATGTACCTTTGGTAATGAGTTAGCACACTTGCACATGCTATGGCTTGAGGTCATTGCACTTTGGAGGTGTTTTGAAGGTCAAACCCTAGGGTTTGGATCCCTCCATTGATTTGATTGGATCTAGTGGAGTGTTCCTCTTCTTTGGGAGTAGTTTGTATTATCCATGAATTGTTTACTCATATTAGTGGTGTTCCCCCCTTCTCTTGGGCATTTGGTTAGTGTTGCGACCTCTTGAATTAGGGTTTTGGTATTTTGAACCTGTTAAGAGAGGGATTTTATTATTTTTTATTGAGGAGGTTGTTATTCTCTATTCCTATATAAAGAGAACCTCCTCCATTGTAAAACTTGTTAGAAACTTGTAGAGAACTCTATCTTTGGCTCTTGCAAATCTTTTGTGGTGAAAGTTCATGGATGGTTGATGCTAGCACTATGATGCAGATGCTTTGCTAATGCTTGGGTTTACTCTTGGATCAAAAATTGCTTCTTTTGGAACATTTGCAAGTAAGCTTTTTTCTTAGTAAAGTTACGTTGTTTGGTTGTGGATGAATAGGTGGTATGCTCCCTATTCTTGATTGTATGCCCTAGGATTTCATTATTGAAGAATATTATGCTCAAAGTAGAATTGAAAAAACCACTTAGGTGATTCCCTTGTAGATCCTTGGGTGAATTCTAGCCTTCTTGAATTTGATAGGGTTTGGCATTCAAACCCTAGTTATTATCGATGTTACCTTGCTTCACATTACTAGCCTTGATTGACCCCATAGCCCAACTTCAAACCCTAGGCACTAATCTATTTGTTTCTATCGACCTATAATTTTAAAATTCATTTTTTTCCTTTATTTTTGCATTCTAGGATTAATTCATCTTAGGAATCAATATTATTCCGCAAAACCCTAAAAAAAATGGCATTTAAATTTCCCCTTGTTATCCACTAAGTTGCACTTAGGTGGATTACAGTGAGTCGTCGAAGTCTTGAACAAGCCAGTTGTTCATCATCAGTGCTCATAAGTTCCATGGCTACATCAGGACCAATTGTGGTCCCTTCTTTTTAATAAAATGCATGTTCATACACCTTGGGGATGTTGTAATAAAGTGTGCTAGCATGGTCAATGATGTAATAGACTTGGCTTTCCGAGGACTTAGACATTGAATTACCATTCCAGGGTGCTTTTTCCCTTGTTAATTATGCACAGTTGATATAGTTGTGTATAATTTTCGAGTTTTTCACCCCCTCCTCCAATGTTGGAATGACTAGTTGGGTGTCTGAGCCTTAGGAGGTTATTAAAGTCTATGGCTCTGTGTATATAAACATGATAGACACTATTTTGAGACATATGAACATTGCATTAGGTCCCCCTTAAGTTTTTTTAATTTCCGAGAAAAATAAATTTTCCCGCAAACTTAGGCCATTTTTAATGGTTTAAATCGGAAAATTCAAATTGTAATAAAAGTGTGATATGGAGACCAATTTTGACACAGGGGTGCTCTTTTTCGAACTCATAGCGCTTTCTTTACCCCAAAACCCACTTTTCCTATGTTTCGGGTGATTGAATTATCACTTGAGCATTTTTCTTAAAGAGGCAACAAAATGACAAAAAAATGCTAAAAAAGACATAGAATGGAGAGAAAGTCAAAAGTCATAAATCAATGAGATCTTATTGGAATGACATGGAAAGGGTGATGATCTTTTCCTAAG
Source organism: Pseudotsuga menziesii (assembly GCA_001517045.1). Lineage (NCBI taxonomy): Eukaryota > Viridiplantae > Streptophyta > Pinopsida > Pinales > Pinaceae > Pseudotsuga > Pseudotsuga menziesii. Next base: position 252,962 of record LPNX010209462.1, on the reverse strand, counting down.
TGAAAGGCGAATTAGATAAATGAGTAAATCATTGGTTTTGGTGATGATGTGGAAGCTAGCGAATCATCCAAAGAGAAAGAAGTGTGCCCCCCTTGTGGGCCTCACAACTTGTGTTATGTGGCATGCGTTATAAGGATGGATGAGAGATTGGAGAGGTGGCACATATCATATACCATATCCCGTGATCATCTCCAACATATCCCATGATTCCCTCACCTTCAAGCATTGTCATCTCTTAGTTAGAGGATGTGCCCTCTTTTCCATGGTTAACGTCTTGCATATGTGGCAAAGCATTGGGTGTTTGGTGGAGTTAAGGATGAGGGCGCATCTCCTTATGGAGATGTGGCGCCTCTACATTGAGATCACAACCAACACATCCCTTTAATCACTCAAACCAACTCATGTTTACTATTTCCTTCTCTGCCAGTGAATAATGCGCCCCCCACCTCGGCCTGTAAACTCTATAAAAGCAAGGCCTCTTCCTCTGTTTGGACAGAAGCAAGGAACCTTTGCCCTTGTAATGCTCTGCAATTATTTATTTTTATGAATAAAAGTGAAGACTTTGGACGTCCATGTTGTGCAAGATCCTTTTCATGGTGAATATTTGTGCTTCATGAGATGATATTAGCTTAGTTTTACTTCTTCATATGCAAATTGTGGTATCATTTCTAGCTTAAGAAGGCTATCTTTTAGTCCATAGAGTAGGCATTTGAGGTTTTCAATTTGCTTGCTTGTGCTTAAATATTGAAGCTTGGAAAGTAGCATGTTGTAGTCAGTAATACTAGTGCTATTTCTATCTTATTTAAATTATCACACTAGATTTGATCCCTTTTTGTTGAAAATGTGTAGCTTTGCAGATCGCCACAAGTGAAGGAGAACTTGGAGCTTGGTTGTTTCCTATCTCTCTTCACTTCTTCTTTTTTGAGATCTAATGCTTCTTTTGCTGCAAGAACTCTTCGTTCTTCACTACATTCAAATTGGAGCTTCAGACCTTCTCTCCTTCTCTTAATCATTTTTTTTTCTTGGTTACCTTTTGAAGCAAGCTAATTTTATTTAAAGAAGTTTATCACATACAAAGTTTACCTTGTTCATTTACTAGATCTAAAAGTGCCTCTAAATCGCAATTACAAGCCTAAATCTAAATTAATTTACTTAGTTCTTGAAGTAGCATAATTTTCCAATTTTTGCAAGTGTTAAGTAGTGAAATTTTTTTATTGTATTTTTGTACTAGTCCACTAATTTGTGATCATTTAGCTTATTGGGTTTTAGTAGGTTGAAGAAGAAAGAGAGGGAAATGATGTCGAAATTATGAGTTTTGGGCCATCCGAAGACAGTCCATCCTTCTTCCCCCTCCTTCATTCCTCTTCTTCCCCAAGCATTTGTAAGCCTTTTTTATCCATTTTCAAGGGTCAAAAGTTATTTCTTTTTCTTAGATAGCATTGTAAATAATCTTAATAAAGAGCAAGTGGGATTACGGCTCCCACACCCTTCTTCCCCCATTTCGGGGTAGCCTAGATCTGTCCCATTGATCTATTTGCTTTATACATGTACTGCACTAGCTTAGATTTGTTTTTCTTGCAATAAATTAGGTTGATCAATCATATTTTCTTTAAGTTTCTTTTTCCATTCTTGCATACAACTGAATATTAACCCAGCAGCGCTCTACCGAATTACCTTAAAGGGGAAAAGATATTTGTTGTTGTAGTAATTAGAAAACTTCCCTTTCAGCTTTTTTTTCACTTTGGAAATTTACCCATTGTTCTACCAAGTATGGCCTTCAAGCCTGAAAGAGATTCTTGGGCCTAATAATCAAGAAAAAAATTGTTTAAAAACCTTTAAAATTAACAAGGCTCCATTGTGTATGCTCTGCACCTCTGTGGCTCGACCGACCAATTGGATGCACCAAAAGCAATTGGAGTGACTAGTTTAATTAGATGCACACTCCAATAAACATCCCAAGGTGAAAATCCAACACTTCGCTCTGGTCCCTTGTAGGGAAATTCTACAAAGGAAGCCAGACTCACTAAAAGGTGACCGCAAGGCCTCATCAGGCTACACCCTCGTTTGGTGTAGTGTTGGACACACCCCTGTGACTCCATCTAGCCCACATTTCTTCGTGTGGAGCCACATTGGATAAGTTTGGACATACTCCTTGTACCGTCAGGTATATTTGGAGTGCCCCTCCCATTTTAATCCTCTCATCTAATCCACATTAACTTAAAATGAACCAAGAGACATTTGCAAAACACTTTACGTTTCAGCAGCATCACACCATTTGATTTGACTCCATTGGCACTAATCTCCATTTGCAACAATACTTTACATTTGCTTAATATCAGTTCATTAAGGTTGCTTACTTTTTATATGCTGATGTTGTCTTTTATATGTTGTTGAAATACTTCTTATATTTGCAATAATCTTGATTTGGCAATTTACTTTGAAAACTCCTAAAAAAATTACTTCATCCTTAAACAACTAAAAACGAAGAGCCTTAGAAACTCTTTTGTAGGGACTACTCCCCTTGGCTTCAGTAAGAGTTCTAACTAAATGGAGGAGTCAGGATCATGTGACAGCACCTGACTCGAGACTTGCCCCGAAGGACACATCGAGCAACTTGAAGATTCTGGCTGCACTTCCCCCAAGGTGTGTGTAAGGAGGCAACACCCCTTAGGGTTGCATTCAATCCTCTAACTAGGTTGTACCCTCTAGGGCTTCTCTTGCATGTCTAAATTTGATTTTAGAGCCATTTTTTTACTGTTTGCTTGCTGGTTTTACACAGAAAAATAAGGTGAATTATTTCCTAGAATTGCTTCTTGAATTTAGTCCTAATTGCATCTATTTTTCATCTTTATTGGGTTAATTTTTTGGGTTGTTTAATAGTATTTGTTGGGCTGAAATTCATCATTAAATCATTGTTAGAACAACCATCTAATTAGGTTAAGATCTGGTTTATATTTCAGGGTTAACTACAAGTGGTTTAGGGCAACGTTATCGGAACCCAATTGGTTTTGAAAAAGCTGGCCGATTGGACCGGTTTACATGAAAGACCGGCTCAAATCGCGAGGTTGAACCGTTTTTTAACGGTTCTTGTCTGAACCGCCCGGTTTCATTCCTGAGCCGCCCGGTTTCGTTCTTGAACCGTCTAAATTGCTCCGAACGGGCGGTTCCCTACAGAACCGGCTGGTTCTGACGTGAAACCCAAAATCCAAAAAACTAATGAATTTTTTTTTGTTTTTTAAATGGAACTTTTAATTTTTATTATTTAATTATGCACCTGTCGTCCTTTTAGATGATTAACGGTCCATTGGAGGGCTATAAATGGAAGCCCATTCTCCGTATCAATCACGGATTTCTGAATCATTCGTGGAAGCGTTTGAGTTTATCGTGGAAGAGTTTCAGTTTGTCATTTGCAGCTTGCTTGTGGACGCGAAATAGGGACTCGGGAGTGTGCACTGTGCAGGCAGCAGGAGTTTTGACTTTGCAGCTTGCTTGTCGACGCGAAATCGTGACTCGGGAGTGTGCACTATGCAGGCAACAAAAGTCTTGATGGCTGAGTCTTATGCAACGACAAGAGTATCTTAAGTCTTGACGGCTGAGTCTTACGCAGGAGGTAGACTACTTGTTGAATCGATTTACACAAGAGGCAAGCCGCAACGGTGCAACATACATAGTAGGTACATAGTCTTGTAGAGTCATTAGTTTAAAGTTTTAAACTTCAGATGTATTCTATCTTTTGGAGATTGATCCCTCAGGCATTCAATATTTAACAATTAACTTCATCCTAGTTTTGTGTTGTACATTTGAAATGCTATTGACTGAAGGTAGTCACGTAGTGCTTACTCTTACAGGATAGTGCTACTGCTTACTGCTTACTCTTACAGGGTCCTTGAATATTTATCTTGTAGGGTGGAAGTTGGAAGTTTGGAATTAGAAGGCTGATTTAAGGAGGTTTTAAAATTTAGACAGGCAATTGATGGCTGAATTTTGGGCTGTTTGAAACTTTGAAGGCTGATTTTTGGGTTGAGTTTTATGATATTAGGAGCTGCTCTTTTTGGCTTCTTGTGGAGGTATGTACATTGCAGACTTGCAGTATGTACAATAAAATCTTAGTTAATATTCTTTGTTGTTTTTTGGCTTTTAGTAGTAAATAAGAATTGCTAGGGTTTTATTTGCAGATTCATTTTTGTTGGTGCAATGGCTCCTAAAGACAAGAAGGATCCTGCCTGGAATCATTGCCAATTGGTTGATGGAAAAATGGTGTGCAATTATTGTCAAAAGGAAGTTGGTGGGGGAGGGATTCATAGAATTAAACAACACCTAGCACATGCAAAAAGGAATGTAAGAGCATGCCCCAAAGTCCTCAATGATCTAAAAGCTGAGATGGTAGCTCATCTTGAAGCCTACCAAGCAGATAAAGCCAAGAATAAAAAGATGCAAAAAGAGATAGGAAAAGGTGCATTAGGAACAGGAAGTGATCCTCAAGATAGAATCCCTAGTTTTGAAGAATCATGCACTTTTCCTATTGATCCTTATACAAATCCCATCCAAAAGAAACATACTAGAGAAGAAGAACTTGTTGGTGGCTTTGGCAGTGGACCTAGTAGTACATCCAATGTGAAGAGGGCCCGTAGTAATCTTGAGTCATTCTTTGTACCCCGCACCATCCTTGGTGCTCAACCCACCATTGATGCTAAATGGAAGAAGATGGAAAAGGATGCTGCTTGGGAATGCATTGCTAGGTGGTGGTATGATGCAGACATACCATTCAATGCAACTAATTCTACGTATTATCAGCCTATGATAGATGCTATAGCTTCATGTGGTTCGGGCTTCAAAGGCCCTAGTTTTCATGATATTAGAGGGCCACTTTTACAAAATGAGGTTCAAAGAATAGATGAATACCTCATAGAGTTCAAGGAGTCTTGGAGTAAAACTGGGTGTACAATCATGTCCGATGGATGGACTGATGCAAGATCTCGAACCACTCTCAACTTCCTAATTGCTTTCCCAAAAGGAACTATGTTTCTTAAATCAGTGGATGCATCTGATCAAGTCAAGGATGCACAATTATTATTCCGTCTCTTGGATGAAGTAGTTGAGGAAGTGGGAGTGTAAAATGTTGTCCAAGTCATTACAGACAATGCATCAAACTATGTTACAGCTGGAAAATTGTTAGAGGAAAAACACCCCACTATTTGGTGGACTCCATGTGCAACCCATTGTTTGGACCTCATGCTTGAGGATATTGGCAAAATTGAGTGGGTGAAGAAGTGTGTGGAACAAGCTAAATGCATAACCAGATACATCTACAACCACACATGGGGGTTGAACCTTATGAGGAAAAACACGGGTGGGAAAGAGCTTGTTAGGTCAGCTATTACACGATTTGCAACGAATTTTCTTACGTTGCAATCCTTGATTCGACAAAAGGCCAACTTGAGGAAGATGTTCTCTTGTGACAAGTGGAATGCATCTCAGTGGAGCAAAAGGGTTGAAAGCAAAGACATAGTTGACAAATTATTTGAAAAAACATTTTGGAAAAAGGCAGAGGAGATAGTACTATTCAGTGAGCCACTTGTGAAAGTGCTACGAATGGTGGATGGTGATAAAGCCACCATGGGTTTTATCTATGAGGCCATGGATCAGGCCAAAGAGGCAATAAAGGAAGCATATGGAGATAAGAGACAAAAGTATCTTCCTTTGTGGAGAATCATTGATGAAAGATGGAATAGACAACTCCATCAACCTTTACATGCAACGGGCTATTACTTGAACCCAAGGTAAGTAATAATAAATACAAATTTCAAAGTTTTTAGTTATATCATTCATTGTTTAAACTTTAAATTAAAATTTCAACTCTCAAATTCTCAATCTCATTTGGTTAAGTTTCTTTGTCTTTTAAAGGTACCATTACACAAAAGATTTTGAAGCAGATGGGGAGGTAAAAGAAAGATTATACAAATGCATTGAGCGCATGACCCCTGATCCTAAGATACAAGATGAGATACACAGTAAGCTCCTTCATTTCAATGAGGGCATTGGTACCTTTGGCATGGCTATGGCTGTTCGAGGTAGAGTAAAGGATCCACCTGGTAAGTAATTTGAATGTTTTAATTTTTTAAATTATATTATTCATGACAAAATATGAGTCAATTTCATACGCATTTACTGAAGCTTCTTTGTCTTTAATTCATATTGCAACTTATTGGTGGGGACAATTTGGTAGCATGTGCCCTGATTTGCAAAAGTTTGTGATTCGAATCTTGAGTTAGACATGCAGTGCTTCTGGGTGTGAACGCAATTGGAGTGTTTTTGAGCATATACACACCAAGAAGCGAAACCGTTTAGAACAAAAACGGTTGAATGATATGGTCTATGTTCAATACAACCTTAGATTGAGGCGCAACCAGTTGCTGAGCAAGACCCCTGGATCACAAACCATAGTGTTGGACGATGTTGATCCCTCATCAGATTGGGTTGTGGAGAGTCAGCCAGCAGCATTTGACAATGAAGACCTATCTTGGATGGACCTGGACCCTCTTCCACAACAAGAGGATGTGGACATTGATGTTGCAGTTGGACCGGTGCCTTCAGGCCTTGGGGAATCAAGCCATGCTCCTGTTGAGGATGTAGATGATGACTCTGAGTCTGATCATGAGGGCTTAAATATTTCTGATATATGATTAAATAATTTAGATTGTAGATTCTAGAGTCTAGACTATAGTCATATGCTTATATTTTAACTTTAGAGGCCATTTATAGCCTCTGCGTGGATGTACTTTTCATCAGATATGTATTTGCACTCGGTGCTATTGTTGTTTTCTACACTCTTACTTGCTATATACATGAGAAACTTTGCATATTTGTGTATAATTGTTTGAATTGACATGGATGCACATGAATATATATATATATATATATATATATATATATATATATATATATATATATATATATATATATATATATATATATATATATATATATATATATATATATATATATATATATATATATATATATATATATATATATATATATATATATATATATATATATTTATTGAAAATGTGAATATTTAATGTATTTTTGCTTAACCTGTTTTTTGATCCTGTATTTTTCCCGTTTTTGTCCGGTTCCGGTTCGGTTCCAGTTCTCGGGGTAGGCCGGTCCAACTACCGGTCCGGTTCTGATAACATTGGTTTAGGGCGTTCAAAACGCATTGTTCACTTGTTTAATTAATTAATCAACGTAGATATGGAATCTATCTTAACTATCAGCCTAATAACATTGCTAAACACTTCATGTTGATGATTTTAACAACTAATGGATCCTAAATGTATTTAGTCAATAGATTATGATTGCTTGTCTCTTCTAGCCTAGATTGCATGCAGTTTTATAGTCTTTTCAAGGATGAAATTTACTGCTGTTAATTATATGCTATTGCTGGTTTATTTTTGCATTTATTACAAGTCTCTTTTGACAACAAGTCTAGAAAGTTTGGGTGGAAATTGATAACCAAAAGCTAAACATCAAATGCCTAACTCAATTTAATCATAATCTTAATCCAGATTTAAAATCCATTCAACTTAGTTTCATAATTAATCACCGTCATAAACCAATCAGTGAAACTTAGATTCCTTAGGGAACCCCCCTTAATGCTAGATCCCCTTTTTTCTCCTGTGCACTAAAGTGAAGAGAAGTTGTTGCTGAAGTGGCAATGGCAACACTTCTAATGGTTTCCCTCAACTATACCCTTGTGAAGACCTTGCACTTTAGGGGTGTTAGTTTGTGCGGTAACAATATAAAAAATTATCTTGGAATGCTTTGCTTCTATGGTTTTTAGGAAATTGGTGCTCAAGTGCTCCTTGCTTCACTTTGGCTCCCAACACGACTAAAATAGTTCATAGGATAATTATTTCCACATTCCTACAAGCATCTGTGCCATATGGATATACACAAGGGTTGGTTTCACAACCTATGCTACCAAAAACAAAAAATGGGAGATGACAACACAATGAGAGACAAGGGCTAGAGGGTTTTAGGATAAGAAAGGTGTCTCCTACACTGTTCTTGTTGTGCACATGAGAGACACTATAACGAATAATTATCCATTCAAGACTCAAAATAACCTATAATATGAAACATACCAACGTTATAAATAAAACTACATTCAGAGTAAATTGATGTGGCACTTTTTTCTTTCTTTTCTTTTAATGTCTATTAAAGTTTTATGATTCATTTTTGCAAATAACACCATGGACAGATAAACACCCAAGAAATGATGGTTTGTTCCATTTCCATTTCTTGGACAATCAGTGCCCTATGGTACAATTTCTGACAACCACACTTCATAATCCAAGTGTTGATTTTGAATAACCATTGAATACAATTCAACCAAGTGTTCACACTCAAGTGTTTATCTGGGAACCATGCAAGGGTTATTTTCACAACACCTCACTTTGACCACAAACATTGGCTATGTTACTTCTACCAAACTTACTATCACAATCTCAATGCCATGTAGGGATGACTCTAGTCTAGGAACTTGTAGCTCCATTTCAAAAATTGTATGTGTGTCAACCATCACACAAATCTACCACACAGATTTATCATTTATCCTACATACAACTTTTGGCAAACACAACATATCTACCATCACACTCTTACCATGTAAACACAGATGCCCCAACAATAAACATAACTGATGGGTTCACCCAATCAACCTCCATATGGGTTTGGTCCTACCATGTCTTTGTATGGCTGATTTCAAACATTTGAATATCAACAACTAGTTTGTATAGAGCCCAGTTCATTTCCTGCTCGTATTGGTTTTGGGTATCTTCTTTTACTTGGATGTAGGTCTCCAACTAACGAACCATGTCCAAATTCCTTTAGTCTGATACCTTGTTGTCGGAGCGCCTTCCCAATGTTGAAAGAATTAGTTCAGGGCCATGTTCCTCTGTGAACTTGTTGAGTCAGACCTGAGTTTTAAAGGAATTCATAGGGTCATTACCAGCTGCAGCATGGTCAAGCCCGTCTGGTCTAAGGTTTCCTTTGGCTCCCAGATTGACATTTTAGATGCATGCATGTCAAAGGACACTACTCCAAGTGCCACAACATAGAATGAGAATACTAAACAGAGAAGAGAGATTGGAGTAGAGTATGGATGAAGCCAAGAAGAAGGCCAAGGGAAAGGAATAGAGGGTGATGGGGTTCATATGTAGATCATAATTTTGAAGGGTGGCAATAAATGAGTGTAGATGTGGGATCCTCCAAATTGGAATATACAGTGCATTTGCTTGAGGCAATATTGGCTATGCATCCAATGTGTAGGAGGCAACCCCAAGAGGGTTACAAAATAAATGAAAATAAAGAAGGAGAATAAAATCTCCTTGCGAATAGGGTGGATCATGATTGGAGGGAATGTCAAGGCGTAGAGCTTAGGATAAATAAAAATGGAGGGGAAATTCAAGGAGAAGATAGAAGAACCCCTAGTGGTTAAACATACGGGCTAGCGATTCCTTCCACTTGTTTCCTACCTGTTAGAATAAGTAACACTCAATAATATAGGAATCCTATGTTGAAGTGTAATTAAAGTCATTGTGATTCTAATATAGTGACATCAGGTAATTAGTTAGGACTTAGGAGGCTAGTTAGGTAAATTAGGTTGTACAACCACATAAGTAGTAAAACAAAGGTGATCACCCCTATTGCATCAAGCGACTCCTTTGAATAATATAGCATATATTCTAGATCTCCCATGTATCATGTATTCATTTTCTAGTATGGTATTTGTTATCACAATTCTTGTAGTTGCCCCATAAGGTGATCCTATCTAGGATGCCAGAGGGGAAAGGCAACTAAAGTTGTGACGTACAAAAGCTAAGGCCTCTGAATTAATCAGTTGTCACGCTGGCCAAAGCTACCGGCACTTTAGACTAGGTGAGTGACCAAGCCTAGGGGGCGTCCCTATAACCAAGATGACCCTATAAAATGTGAAGTGAAGTGAATAATCCGATGGATCTTGATTGAATCTCTTAGTAGTATGGTTAATTAAAGATCTAGACAGTTACTAAGAGGAAATGAGTGTCCACATGAAAAGTCCTAAATTACCCTAGGGTTTTAAGTATGAAAATCAAATCTAAGGCTAGTTAGGTGAAATTAAGTGAAATTGGACACAAGAATTAATCAAGATGAGTCAAATGGAAGTGATTCTAGCAATACCCAGTTCATGGATTGAGAGATACCCACTTCTCCCAAGGAGGGCGTCCTCCTCTAGAGGATAGGCCAGTGCGTTGAGTGGGAAAATGGAGTTCGATGACCGTGAAAATTTAGATCTAAGGGTTTTATAATATTCCTAAAGTGGGTTTTAAATTTTAAAGCCAGTCACAAACTAGAACCTACATATCTAAGAAATTTTAAAGTTAGGGTTTTTATTGTTTTAATTATGATCAAGACAAGAATTACTGAAAAATAAAAGATAGGAGAAATTTTAACTTACCAGGAAATGAGAGATGCCATGAGATGTTTCCCTTTGTCCAACATTATCAACTTGGATGATTATTTTTATCCCCGGATGAAGATTCGGTTTGCCCAGTGTGCCCCTCCTGCCAAAGACAAACAAACACAATAAGTAAAACTAAAATTGTGCTTGATTTGAATGCAACAATAAAGAAAATGTTTGCAAAAGAAATCAAAAGGAGAGACAAATCGAATGCTAAGCAAAATCGATAAGAAAACCCGCTTGAGACGTCCCAGAGATAGAGAAGAGAGACACCCCTCTAAATCACCCTCTACCAAGTGTGCCCTCCTACAAAAATAAGATCACACCAAAGATATGTTGAGAAAATAAAAGATAAACATCCAATGCCCAAAGAGACGTAGAAACACAAGAGTCATGAACTCCTCTAAGATTTCACAAGTAAGCCAAAAGATCTTTTATTATTAGTTTCAGCAAAGAGCCAAATTTCCGATGGGATACAATGAGAGGGGTCTCTTCTTTATATAGCTTTTGAGAGACACAAACCCTATCTTACTTTTTCATCCAATGGTTGAGATTAAAACATCATCAACAATGGAGATTACATCTTTTATTTTTACATGGATCAATACAATTGAGAGGGGCGAAATACCTCATAAAGCCCATTTTTACAACATGATAAATCATTAGTTTTGCAATTTGTCACTTAAGGGACATGGGGGGGTCATTAGGGCCCCCCCCATACATATTTCTAAAGATACAACCTGATTTATACCCTTTTATTTTGGCCATTTGAACCAATTTCGCCCTATGGGGGAGGTCCTCCCTAAAAGAGCCAAAATAATAATTCGGAGCATGAAAATGGATGAAACTGATGCAAAATGATCCGAAGAGCCAAACTACATCATCAATAATCATTTCCTTGACCACACAAGCCAAATCGATTTCTTCAATGATTTCCATAGTTCTTTTTTTAGTGGTACAACCTCTTAAAGTAATAAAATCCATCATAACTTTCTTCCGATTGAGAACTAGGGAAAATTGACTGCATAGAAGTGCCCGGAGATATGGTAGAATGGTACTAGTAACTACTCAAACTCATTGATTCACTGAAATGCCAAAAATATCATCATCTCACAATAAAAATAATGGCCAGTGTCAATAAAAAATAATAATAAACTTTGGAACTCAATAACTGTGACCATCGAATCCAAATTGAGACTACAATATTGGTTTAGGGCATGTCTGGAGAAAATATAACCACGGTTGATTTTTGTAGTCACTGCATTGGGAACCGTGTTTGACTTGGTCAAAGTGCCCAAACTGAAGGTGAGATAATGAACTAAAATGATCATGCATGCATCCAAGGTAAAAATTGCTCCAAGATGTATATTAAAACCCAACTTCAATCATGCTAATCAGAATCATGGTGACAATAATAATAATCAATAAGATATAGCTGTGTCTTTGAACAATCTTTGAAGCTTCTGGAAGTCCCTTGTATATGCCATACTTACAAAGTTTAATCAATTTGCTAGTGTTGGGTGGAGGTGGAAAACAAGGATAAGGTAAAAGGGAAATGACTTCTAGTTGACTTTGACTAAATGATCTCTCTGAATTATGACAAGTACAAACAGCCACATTGGCATATGCATGACAAATAAACAATATGGAATGGTGGTGTCTAACAAATGGATGAATTGATCTGAAAAGAGTCCATTCAACTTTAACATGTCTACAGCTCACATCCAAGTTAACAATCAAGCTCTGTGAACATCTTTTCTAGGACCCTTGCGTTGAGTACACAAGAAACTATAGTGAAGAGATCCTAGGGACCCTTTGAAATAGCTGACCCTTACTCTATCTCGCATCAAAACCCGCAGGCTTTGTGAGGAATTAATCATTACATTTGAATAAGATGGCTATCAGTCTTTAAATTTTGCATTTATTTATCCATTGCTTTATATGGGTGTTTCACAATTTCATTTTATAGCCCTTTTTTAGTTGTGCCTAAAGACACAGTTTTCAACTTTATTTTAAGGGCTTGCTTTTCTCAGTATATAGCATATAACACAGAATGCATTTAATGATGGTAGACACATTGCTTTAAGTTGTAGTTGACACTCTTCGGAAAACTAGAGAGGAATATCCACAATCAAGACCAAACATCAAGGGAAACCGACTAGAGAGGTCAAGGCTTCAAAACCCAACTCACCTAAGCTTAGGAACCAACACCAGCAGGTTCTCTTGGCCCATAAGGATCAAGGTGTTGACAAGTTTTGTTGCACAACTCAAAGTTGAGACACAAAACAACATGGTATCCATCATGCATAGGGGTCAAAGTGGGGAAGTTGATCTTCAATTTGATAGGTCTCAATCAATCATAAGTCATGGGAAAAATCAACTATGGATGGAACTGGATGGATGAGGACAAGTGATACATGAAACTAACATAGCACTAAAGTTTAAAAGTTGTGTAAAGTATGGCATAAGCAATGGTCTTCAACATCAGATATTCTAATCATTCTCAGCGCAAGTTAATCATCAGTAAAACATATCATATAAGCATAGGTCACCATAATCATCATAGCATAACAAGTCAAAGGTGTTAGTATACATCAGAGAGAAAAATCCCACCAAGAAGCAATATACCTGATCTCACCATATACATGTCACGATCTAATATGCCCATCTGTGAACTTGCACCATCTCTGATGCTTTGCTCGAATGAACTAAGTCACCACTAAAGTCATCTCAAAGGACAAGGAGATCTCAGTTCTGGTAAGGAAATACTCTGCATTTGCTACTGACTAAAGGCTCTGAAAGGCTCATGCTCAAATGACGATCCATGTTGTGTCCCCATCAATATGTTTGGTTCAGGGGAAAAGAGAAAATATGTATGTTGCATCATAGTAGCCTAGCTACAACATATTTGTGTTAACAGTATCAAAGCAGTGTTAGAGTCCTTGAACCTATGATGATTGAATTGGAAGCTTTCACGAGGTGCATTAGTAATGTTAAATTAAAGAGAAGAAAACTGAAGTCAAATTAAAATAGAAAGATAATATCATTTTATTAATGTCCGACAAATGATCACAAATATAGGTCAATGGGATTGTGTAGTACCAAGATGTCAATACAAAGTGGGAGCGGTAATGGCTCCAATATAAGCAAGATGTGAAACTCTGTCCTAAAGACAAAAAGAGTTATTTCCAAAGATGGAGAGCCAACCCATAAGGGACAAGTACAAAGAGAGTTGATACATAAGAGAAATGTACATGGAGAGTGGATCTGGGATCTGTGATACAAAAATGGTGAATATGTCATGGCACTCTAGAAACATTGGAAGCTCTAGAAGCGTCTCTACTAACATCTGATGTTGAATGAAGGAATCTCGAAATAGCTATATGTCTAAAAGAAGATTTGGAAGAAGATTTATAATGGGTAGTGTGTCCTCACCAACATGGGGACCCTACTGTTGTGATCTGGATATGATCGACTGATCGCTGGGATGGGGTCGAGGTTGGTCACGTCACTAGGGTCGAACAGAAGTAGAGGTGGTATGCCGTGTCCTAATTGATCTACGGTTAGAAGCTAAGTTGCACTGAAACGGATATGGATATGGGGAGGGAAACAAATACGACAAATTTTGAAATACGATACGGCAAGGAAACAACAAAAAATGTTGGCCTTGATGTCGGGGCCTCACTCGATGTCCCCACTGGGCCACCCGAGCCTCACTCGATGTCCCCACCGAGTTAGGCCCCGTTATCAAGGCCAACGGTTAACCTTGGGTACCATCCTAAAATAAATGGGGAAGTACCTGAGGGTTTCTCGAGCATTGTTCCTTGTGAATATATATATATATATATATATATATATATATAAAGCCACGAGACATACATACTTTAGATTACCATTCATCATTTAGATTTAAAGTTAGTCATGCCAGTTATAACAATTAAAATTAACAAACTCAAATATTGTCTTAAACAATATTCTTGTATCTCAAGTGCCATAGATAAGTCACCCACTGGCAAGCATTTAAACAAGAACATGTCAACTACTTCTAATCATCAATTTCAAACCCTAAAATTACTTGATGGATGTATCCAAATGTTACCATCTAACAAATATTAAGTTGATTGCACCTCTAGAAAAGTGTTGAAATTTGTGATTAAACACATTTTTTGATCTCAGCCAGAGACTCAACTATGTTGTATTTGGGTTGGTCCACTCACTGACGAGACAATCAACTAGGCAAGTGAGAGTCGATTGACCAACCGACTGGCTCAAAATATAACTAATTGACTGACTCATAAAGGGCCTAAATTCACATGATTGTCTATGATTTGCAACCGACTTGGATATTCAAATGTGACATAATCAACCATGTTTTAAGGGGATAAATTAAGCACTCAAATATAAATAAGTGAGCTCATGTTTTAGTGTAACTTAGGTGTGACTGTGATGACATGCAATATTGAACTCTATGCCATAATACTATCTCTAGACACCAATGACTTCCCATGGATATGTTGTTTACGTGTTATGGTTTATACTAATAAAAATGCTTGAAATAAGATTAAAATATCACATGCATATCATATGGAGAACTGGCTAAACGATGCACCATCATAATTCTCTCCACGACATAAGGATAGGGATATGAGTATACTAGCAATGGAGTAAATAAGGCCATAGGTCAAGGGTTCATACTAATTCAAAAAGGAAAAGAAGAAAACTGAAGCTTGTTGGAAGATTATTGGAAATATGTGTTATTTTATGTAACCCTTCATAAATGTAGTACGCTATTTTGTATGGCTAAAGATGCCATTGTATAAGTTTTGATATGCAAGTTGTTTTATCACATATGCAAGTCATTGGGGTTTATTTGAAATGAAGTTGTGAGGAATTGGCAAAAAATATGAAAAAAAAAGAAGTCATTGTACTTCTACACTAGGCTGTGAAACTAACACTATAGTAGACAAGCATTTGATACAATAAAATGTCCATAGATCAATGATTTTTTGAATCGACGGTGAGCCTCTATCAATTTTGGAAAATTACAATGCAACAAAATCCATGAGACATAAAATGTCATATTACCATTCACCAATTTAGGATTAAGGTTTTGCTCTTGATTTATAAGCTTTGAGGCTTTATATCTAAGTTTTGAGGTTCAATTTAGGGTTAGGGTTTTATATTTTTCCTTTGGGCTTATTTATTTGTTTATTTTCATGTCAAAAAATCATTATTTCTAGTCAAAAACTTGCCCTGTAGCAGCTGAAACGTTTCAAAAAACCAGGAAACTACTGGAAACGTTTCAGGAAACGGCTGGAAACGGTTGGAAATGTTTCAGGAAACGGCTGGAAACTTTGGATACGTTTCAGGAAACGACTAGAAACTCTGGAAACGTTTCCGAAAACGGATGGAAACGTCCTGGAAGTGTTTTTTTATTTTTTGATACGGTTTGGAAACATTTCAGTGTCGTTTCCAAACTGTATCCCCTCTATTTCAGTTTCTTAAACGGGGAACAGTGTTTTCCCTCCCCTTCTTAGACGTTTCTAGTAACTTAGGTTAGAAATAGTACCGTCCTCTATCGATCTCTCGGTGCCCCTAGTCGAGGGGAGCACTGAAAAGAAGGAAGCAATCTGCTGAGTGGAGGTTGGTCTTGACTGTGAACGTCGCTAGAGGAGGAGAAACCGAAGTCGGAGGGCCTTCTGCAAGTATAAGGTCAGACTCTGATATAGATAGCTGAAGAAACTAGCCAAAGGCAAACTCTAAAAGAAGGTCCCTGAAAAGACAATGGAACTACCCACGAATCTCGTAATAGAGGACATCGAAAGATGAAGTACTCCGGGTCTTGACCTCTCGAAGATGACAAACCTAACAAAACCAAGGTATTTTTTAAAGATTATAATAGTATAGTTAAGTATAGTATTTTAGGCGATTATTTTGGATTGAAAAAAATATATAGATAGATAGGTAGGCGAATATTAAATATGAAACATACAATTTACCACTGGAACTTGTAAATTTTCGCAAATATTATGAAAAAAAACATATTTTATGCAAATATAGGCAATATTAGAGACTAAAAATGACCAAATAACGAATTTATTTTTTGAAAAAAATCCAATTGCCAAAATTTTGCCCCTAAAAATTTCCTTGGGCAAAACTTGTTTGATCGGTTGATCCGGTGATCTGTCTCAACCCTAAGATGATGAGAACCTCCTATGAACTGGCCCAAAGGGATATGAAGAGCGTGTGTCCAATGGTGGAGTGTGTAATAGGGTCGAACGATGAGACTATCCCTCAAATCCATGAAATGTGCAGCATAAAAGGCCATCTTGGGACATGACCCGCCTTGAGGGTTTATCCAAGTGACCTGCACAAATTATCTATAGATGTTGTCTCAGGTGATTCTGTTAAACTCCTGTCTGGTAGGTAAGAGGCGGCAGGTGCATCCAGGGAATACTGAAATGGTGGAAGTCAGTCCATCGCAGTGCCAACAAATGCCAAAAGATCCATGATTATTGCATAACAAGATCTAGTATAGCTGGCTAGCCAAGGAAATTGACTGCGATAAGAGATAGGCCAATTACGGGTACGGATCGCACCCTAGTGTTGAGTTAGTGAAGCTCTGAAGGCGGTATAAGAGTGAGACAAGACGAGACACCGCCTCAAGCCGAAAGGGGTGGGCACTGAACTCTACAATTATGATGGGTTGAGGAACTATCTGCTTGCATCTGATGATGCGACGGAGGAGGATATGCTCTCTCACTACTAAATCCCAATCAATGTCTAGTAGATAAGACCCCCAAATCTCTAAACCATATTGGACTATGGGTCAAATGAGAGTGTCCATGAGAGACATCGTGGATGAGATGTCCTAAAAATGATGTCTGAACTTTGAAGCATTGCCTTTGAGAAGGGCTAAGGATCTGTATCCTTTGTTGATTTGGGGTTGAAGGGTTTGTCATAAATTGAAACAGGATCCTGTGAGCTATACCCCCAAATAGGTATAAGTGCTAGTGATCTTGATCTCTTCTCCTCGAAAACAAAAATGAAGATCTGTGAGGAGTTTCTTCAACCCATTAAAGATCATGACCTTGGTTTTACTCAGGTTGACCATTAATTGACGAAGATTATGATTGGATTTTTTTCAAGTGAAAAAACCATACAAAACATTACAAAGGAGAGTTGAAAAGATGGAAAAATCAAATAAATTCATCAATGCCATAGCATCTTGACACGAGAAAATATAATAAAGGAGATATTTGAGCAATGTCTACAAAAATTTATGTCACATGTAAAGGAGAACAAGACCAAAGCCCATGTGAGGACATAAAAAAAGCACACAAAAATGGAGGTCATCATAGAAGAAGCTTCCACAACCCAACTACAAATTAAAAAATTGGAAGAGAAAAGATAAGATAATTTTATCAATGCCCAACAAATGATTACTATAGTTTTAGCTTATGTGGTTACTCCAAAAGTCTTTTCACCTTGTTAGGAGATCCCTATGTACCCTAGCCCCTTGGTGATGCTTCATGGAATTATGGATGGCTTAGTTTCGATGGATGCTCGACCTTGATTAGAGTGTCTGTATGGCCCTCATACCTAGGAGGTTGTTACCTTAATCAACATGTTGACTAACCCATTGGTTGCACTCAATGGGGGGATTGGTTTCTCAGTTATGGGAGGTACCTACCGAGGAGGATCACTGGTCACTTGGAGGAGGGCACTTAACCCTTGGATCTTAAGACCATGTGATACACACCTTGAAGGTTGGACACTTGGCTTAAGGATGCTTGGGTTAAGGAGCATACTTCATGGAGGTTGGTGACAGACCTAAACACATAAATTGAAGAGAAGCATTGTAGCTTGTGACCACATTGGCATACATGAGAGTAGCATTGGACACATGAGAGGGCATGTGGCACACATTTAAAGGGGGAGCACCTTGCATGAGAACACTTGGGTAGCAGACCACCATGGAAGAGGGAGAATTGAACTAACATCTTGTTGGAGAGCACACCATCGTGGAGGGGCATTGAGCCCAAGATCATGATTTGGAGGCCATTTCACTTTGGGGGTTGGATAAACCCTAGTTGAACACATGTGCATCCTTTATTAAAGATTGCTCCATTTGGTGTTTCCTTGTTGGATACATGCCCTTATTTTATGTTAGCCTCCCTCACCAATGTAATGTTCCGTTTTTGATAAATAGGGAATTAACCAAGGACCTTTAATACCGGGAGCACATTAGGACAATTATTCAGTCATCAGTATAGTAAAGAGGGCCATCAGAGTTATTATCATAAATCATGTGGAGCATGCAGGCCTTATTTCTTCAGTATTAAAGTCAACTTGAAATTAGAATTGCATCAGAGTTATTATCATAAAGCATGCGGAGCATGCAGGCCTTATTTCTTCAGTATTAAAGTCAACTTGAAATTAGAATTGCATGAATGCAAAAGTGAGCATAAACCCTAAAAGTGCATAAGGATCTATTTAAGAAGGGTTATGGGACTAAAGGAGATATCTATGATTATTGTTGATTGATTTTGGAGCTTTGAGCAGCAGCACCGTGTGCAGCCGCGACAGTTGGGGTTGAAGACAGCGTCTTCGACTAGCGAGGGTTCGGCAGTGAGATATCTGCCCTAGTCTCTTCAGGATAGACCATCCAGGTTTATCAATGGCATTCACCGTATACATCAATGTTCAGGATCCAGCACACTCAGAAGGATTACTGATTTGCAGGTTCACTTTTTGCAGCTAGGGATTTAGCTGGATACCCCAAAATATTCACTGGGTCTCTGATTTCTAGTTTATCTCCCGCATGTCAGCTTCTTCTTCTTCAACAGGGTCATTCCATTGCATTGTGTGGTTCCCAGTTCTCTGTTTGCTCATTCTGAGGAGCTATCAGGAGATCAGAGGGATTTGAGGGCGTGAGCACCAAACTACCAGTTCAATTTGCTAGGGCACTTAGAGAGGCCAAATCTTCTGCATGCTCCGACTATTCTCTTCAGGAGGGGATGACCATTAGCTCTGCAAAGTTTCGAAGGTATTTGACCTCTCCTCCTACAAAATCGTCCCCTTCAATCTGGAGGGTGCTTACGGTTCACTGGGGCGGTAACACCGGAGGAAAGAAGCACTACTAGCCCACCTATCCGGATCTTTATGCATGCAACTATCTCTGGAGTCATTATCAGCCAAGATATCAGTGGTAAGTGTTAATTTCTCTTTGAAAACGCTATCCCTAATTCAGCCACATTTTAGGGCATTTTTGCATGGCAAGTTTGCATGCACAGTTATTTCGTATCTTTGTATAAGATTGAGTGTGTGAGTCAGCACTACAATAGAACATTAGAGAATATAAGTATTTGGGATATTACAACCAACTTGTATAATATAAGGGAGGAGAGCTCTCTTGTATCCATTTACTATCATTGTCCTCTTCTCTGTACTCATGTGGGAGACATTAGGGTTTATGAGGAAATCCTAGGAGAATATAAGTTGAAAAACAAATGCCTTAGATGTTCTTGGAGAGATTTCTCTTGTGATTATAGAGTTTGCTCTTGTACTAGGGTTTGTGCTATACATGTAAATCCTAGAGAAGAACATGACTTTGAAGATGATGGTGGTTGTTATGGCTCTTGTTGTAGCGCTAGGGTTTCGACAGTAGTAGTAACTAGTATACATGTAGAGTGGAGCTAACACCTTGCTCGTGTGATTCTAGAGTTTGCTCTTGTGATGACTAGGGTTTGTGCTATACATGTTAACCCTACAGAAGAACATGACTTTGAAGATGATGATGGTTGTTATGGCTCTTGTTGTAGCACTAGGGTTTCTACCCTAGTAGAATACATGGAGAGTGGAGCTAACACCTTGCAGAATTTCGGAGTCATGTTCCTTTTGGGATGTAAGACTAAGGCAAGATATTGGAGGTCTTGATACTTGTAATGATGCAAAAGTGGAAGACGTAGGGTTTGAGGACAAACCCTAGTATGGATATGTATATTTGGACGCTAGCACTAGAATTTTTATGCCATATATTTTTGTGATGCAACATGTATAGGGTTTTCCAACCCTAAGGAAGACAATCATGCTAGTGTAGAGAGCTTGTGTGATACAAGTAGAGCTGTCCAATACTTGTGTAATTGCAGATTTGATTTCCAGCTATCATTGTCTTCATGATTTGGTAATTTCTAGCACTTGTATGTTTTACTGATTTGACATAAGGTAGAGCTGAAATTGTTAAGTGATTCGACAAACTCTTTGAAGATAATAAGGCAGATTTACTGTTGTAAATTCTAGTCAAAGTGAATTTCCGATTTGGTTTATGCTTGGTAAGGTGTGCCCTAAGAGCCAAACCTTATTGGCATAAAATTAATATGTTTTTTCCTAAAATTGCCTAGTGCATTGGGGTTGTGAAGAAGTGAAGTGTTGTCCACTGTTGCTGCTGTTTTATTATATTTCAGATCAGCCATAAGGCTGTAAATTCACAGGGACTACATCCAAGGACATTGACATTGATTAGAGCTTATTCCGGAGTTAGTTTCACCAGAGTTTGAGAACACTGCTATTCTTAGCAGTTTGCTTTTTTCATGACCCCAAGGTGCAGGGGTTTGCATGACAAAGATATTTATATATACAGTGTCCTTGTAAAAAAGAAAAAGCAAGTCCAGTGACACTGCCTTTGCACACATGCAAGATGATTATTTTTTCTTTCTTTTTGCATTTTTCTTTTTTGAATGAAACTGCTTTTGGGCATGTCTATCATTAGCAATTTCTATGTATGACAGGTACAGGTTGGATGTCATGATTCCAAGCATGCAGTGCTGGGGTGGTTTCTAGATTCCTGTAGGTGAAGAGTGATGAGTCAAGCACATTGTTGTGTAGGTGGATCATCTACGAGAGTGAGACATGGCAGTTGGTTGAGACTTGGGAGCTTTCCATTGATGTGAGGTTCTAAAATTAACTTATTCTAAAGCCCTACATTGACTTTCCCAAACCCCTAACTTGCCTTATTATATTAACCCAAAACCCTAATTTGAGTGGCTATGTTTAGGCTTATTCTTTCAAAGTTTGGCTTTCCAACCTTGATTTCATATGCTAAATTTGACTACAATTTAGTTTGACCTGTTGGGTATGTTTGGCATGTGCTAATTCTATCTATCCTAAATTTAGGCCTTAAATGAAGTGTTTTATACACTAACTCGCCCTCTCATCTTTGATTTGATAAGCATGCTAAGTTTACCATGTTGATTTTGCCAAGAAAATCTTTGGCCCAATTTTATCCAATATTAGCATGTCAATAAAGTAAGAAAACTGATCTGACCTTTTGTGCTATATTTGCCAATCCTTGCGTGCAAGTTCATTGTTCAAGGGAGTTGTGGGGATAGTTTGGACTCATTTGTGATAGGAAAAGTTCTAGCAGGCCAGAAGACACAGAATTAGAGAATATAGCAGGAGCAAAAGTGACGATACAAATGCTGGAGAAGGCTTCAATACAGTAGGCTTAGTAAGTCTTTCAAACAGAAGATTGCAGTTACAGGAATGAGGATAAGAACCAGCACAATAAATTTACACAGATCAGCATACAGTTGAAGGGAATTAGTGAATTGTTGGAGAGGGAAGTGTAGTTGAAGAAGATTAACAATTTCCTGTAGACAAGACAATGAAATAGAAGCAGCAGGGAGTAACCATTAGTCACCAAAGCCATTCCAGCATCCAAACAAAGAGTTACTAAAGATAATATCAGCGCTTTTTTGGAGTTTCCTGTTGCAGTTTCTCATTTGAAACTGGCATTAACATCAGTCTTTAAGCAGAATAATACCTCTGGCAGAGAGTATTCTCGCTGGACTTCGGTGTTATGATTAATAGCTACAGCCGGTCATTGAAGAGGAGTTTAAAACGAAGAAAAGGTAGATTTCCTTTCCCTGGACAATGATTTACAGACACAAAACAGCATCTTTCTTTGCCACAAAAACCCATTAAAAACAGCAAAGATATCTTCAATACCCAAGGGCTCTAGAGTCTAGCCTCAAGGATAAGTTTTACATGATAGATTGCACTGGTGATGTTGGCTGCATGAAATTGTCATTAAGGGGTGGTGCTGAGATAATGCCACCTTGATAGATCCTCCAAGTGTTTAAGGGAGGATGTAAGAATATTTAATATAAACCAAACTTGAGGAGTTTATTTGACATTTGGGACAACTTGATTACTCCTTCATTTTGTTGATTTTTCCTAAGCAGCATCAAGAGCCATTCTCTTAGGAGAACGGGGACATCTAGTCCAGGACCAGGATGTGGAACCAATCCAGCACTGGGGGACTCGAGTTGAGTAGCCATTCTATTGAATGGAGACATATGGTCAGGGACCAGCATGTGGAACCAGTCCAGCACTGGGGGACTCGGCCTAAAGCTTAGTGACCATTCTGTTGAATGGAGACATCTGGTCAAGGACCAGGATGTGGAACCAGTCCAGCACTAGGGGACTCAGCCTAGAGCTGAGTGACCATTATGTTGAATGGAGACATCTGGTCGGGGACCAAGATGTGGAACTAGTCCAGCATTGGGGGACTCGGCCTAGAGCTGAGTGGCCATTCTTTGAATGGAGGCACCTAGTCAGTTACCAGGAATTTAACCTAGTCCAGGACTAGGGACTCAGCCTGGGGCCTATGTCACAGGGTTCGCCGAACCTGAACCTCCAGGTTCGGAATTCGGCGAACCTAAAAAAATTTAAAAAATTCGTCTAGGTTCGCCGAACCTAATAGACGAACCTCATTCCGAACCTGAAAGTCGAACTGGCTCGTTGAGGTTCGTCTATCAGGTTCGCCGAACCTGATAAAATGAACCCAAAGCAAAAAAAAACACAGTTTAAGGTTTCGAGTAAGGTTTTTTCGTGGTTTTTCTCTCCCGCGAGCAACAAGGCCGACACTAGAATGCTCCCAAGCTATCCTCCACCGTCGGCAAGCTTTCCTCTGAACTCGACTGCAACTGCACAAAACCTTACCGTCGGGCTAGATCACTGGTGACTCGTGAGTCCAGGCCTCCGGTAGGTGGAGGCTGGAGCCATTATTATTTGTTCATCGAGTCGCCAACAGAGCCGCGGGCCGCCAACAGAGCTCGAGTTGCGACTGCGAGTTCAGGGCATCCAACGCGTTTGTAACCTTGTTGTGATTGGAGCGTGTAGGGTTCAAGCGGCAGGCAAAGAGATTTTTTTAAATATAATTACTAGTATTTTAAATGAAAAATGTTTAATTTATTGTTTATTTTGAAATGATTTAAATTTTATGGTATAATTCATTATATAGGCTATAGCAATATATATATATTTTTTAAAATATATATATATATTTTAAATTTTTTTTTTTTGAAAAATCTATATAGGCGAACCCTATGCCGAACCCTATCCGAACCTCATCGAAAAATTCGAACCCGAATCGAACCTGAAGCTCGCCGAACCCGAACACGAACCCGAACCTTGTGACATTGCCTGGGGCTGAGGGCCATTCTCCGGGAGAATGGAGGCGCTTGGTCTGTTACCAAGTATTTGACCTTGGGTCAAATTATGCATCCTATGGCTGAGACACCTGGTTTGTTACCAGGATATCACTATAAGCCCTAGACTGGGTCTGTGCATGTGAGACACTCTGACCCTCTATCTGTGGGCTTTGTGATCTTTTCCAAGGCTTATCTATCCTTGATTAAGACACCTAGTACCCGATCTTGGTGTCACATAGAGTGTAAGATAAAAGCATTAGTAATTCTCTCTGTTTATGATGATGTACCTTGAGTGGGGATGAAGGACCACCTTGACCACTTGTTTTGACCACAGGGGCACTTGAAGAAGGCTCAAGTAAAAGTCTAAAAGACATAAGGACCCTTAGTACCACTAAGGAGTCAAAGTGAAAGTGCAAAAAAACCTTTAGTACCACTAAAGGTAAAAGTCAAAGTAATAAAAGAATAAAATAATATTATTTTGCTCTTTTGAGTTTTGGCCCACTTACAGGGGACTCAAAGGATATAAAAGAAGATCAATCTATTTCATTTTGATAGACACACTTGCTAATGATCACACAGCTACTCAAGGAATTTTTTCGTTGGTTTTGAAGAGAAGGCTATTTTGTGGCTATGCCCTAGCATGGAGGATTCTAGCTAGGGCACCCACACTTATTGCAGTCAAACTCTAAACTAGGGTTTCACCAACGAAGAACTGCAGTAGCAGCATTTTCTTTTCTTCACATGCTAGGGTTTCACCTTAACCCTCTTTACCTTCACGACTACCTTCAGACTTTTCATGGGCAACCTAAATTTCTTCACGGGCAGGCTGTTAGGAACTCCGGGCAGCCCCCTTCCTTCTCTGGAAATCCTCTCTCTATCTCGACCCCTCCTCAGCACTCTCGGGCAGGCTCATGCCCTTCACGAATAGCCTCAGGCATCCCATATCCCTCACGAGCATCCTTTTGTTGGTTGTTATCTATCCCGAAAAGCTCCTACAAGAGTCCAGGATGTAGCAGCTGGCTGTTGGGTAATAGCAGCAGGATATCGGGCAGCTAACAAAGACTCGGGCAGGCATAGCAGAGGCTCGGGTAGGGTTTCGGGCAGATAGTAGAGGCTTGGGCAGGCAGCAGTGAGCTTGGGCAGGGTTCCGGGCAGGCATCCAGTGACTCGGTTAGGCTAACAGAAGTCCGGGCAGCTCGAGTAGGCTTCAGGAAGGAAGAAACAAGCTCTGGGCAACAAGTTTCTTATTCGGGCAGCCAATCTGTGATTCCAAGCAGCAGAGAATAATTAGGGTAGAAAGCCCAAATTTGGTTTTGTTGTAAAATTCATCTTTTGTGAATTTTTATCAGTGATGTCCTGGAAGAATTATTGAAGAAAACATTCATCTCAGAATTCTGAGATTGAAGAACTCAGCCATCTCATTTACGAGATGAATTACTAATGCTTTTGGGGTTTTTGTCCTTTAAAGGTTTCCCCAGTGAAAAACTCTTGTTTAGTGTGTTGATGTGTTGATGTATCTACTATCTACTACACTTGTCTATTGTTATCTTATAGTCTGCAAAATTTTAAAGAATTCATGCTAATGCTAAAATTCAACACATTTATGGTTAACCACTCTAGTGGTTATTGTGCTCCAACCCTTTGAGGTCCTAGGGTTAAATCTTAAACCTATTTATTGGTGAACTTCTAGCCTCATTTGACATGCACAATACACACTGCGTTGTGCTCTTTAGGATCTTCATATGTAGATGTCCTTCATTGTTTAAAGGTGTTTCTGAACACCACCATCTCACTTGCTTACCATGGGCCCATTTTGAGACCCCAACATACTCAAAGACAATAAAAAAGAAGGAAACTTGTACTATGGCCATGGCTTCTGGTGATGATTTGGACAATGGATATTTTAAAGAAAAATAGTAGAGAGAAAGGAGAAATATGCTACTATTGTAATAAACTAGGTCATAATGCTTGGAACTGCAAAATAGAGGTACTCAAAGACAAGATAAAAAAAGAAGCAACACTATAATATGGCCATCGATTTAGGTGATGAATATTATGAATATTCTAATAACTAAAGGATGATGATAAATTTAAGATGATTACTTGTTTTGATCTACAACTTCACAACTTAAACACCAAATAAAGGGTATTCAGGAAGGATCCCAGTTAGTTGATTGGCTAGGTGAATTCAATTACATTCTACCTTTTTAACAAGAGATGCTTATGAGGGGTGGCAAGTGCATGGGGATCATTCTTGATCCCAAGGGAAATCAAGAAATTGTGTTTGCTTGGGGATTAGGCAAGGCCACCAATAATCAAGTAGAAGTTCTGTCATTGTTGCAAGGGATTATGATTTTGAAGCAAAAGGGGATTAATCAGATTTTAGTGATAGGGGGTTTCGTTGTAATTATTCATCATATGTTTTATAATTCATTACCCCAAGACACAATTGAGCAGTCTAGTTATCAAAGCTCAAAAATTGGTAGAAATTGAATTTGTTGGCAATTATCATATCCTCTGATTGCATAACTCCTTTGCAAACAAGGATGCAATCTTCAAGCTAGGATGGTGAGAATAAAAGCAGGGGAATTAACTCATTGTCATCTCCCATGAATCAATTATCAATCTCAATATCGAGGATGAAGCATTTGTACATAAGGGACAAGTGGCATGTGACAATGGCGAGGTGTAAATGAACATTTATGGATCCTTCTCCCCACATACTTCCACTATTTATGTTGCAGGAGGTCTCTCTAATCAACCCTATAAGGATGGGACAGGAAAACACATGTGATTTAATGCTTACAATAATCTAGAATTTGTTGTTTGTTGCAGATCTTGACCCTTATCTTGTTACCTAGTTTCAGAGAATTAAAGAGCTCTAGTGGATTAGTGTTTTGGTTCAGGTCTAGAGTCAGCCCGATGCGTTGGAAACTGCATGGCTACTTTGCCTTGGGTTCGAAATAATGGCTAGTGCACTGGAAGTTGCATGGTTAGTTTGCAATTGGTGAAACTTTAGACCTGCGTAGGGGAATCCGGAGGTGTGAGAGGTATATTGGTGAGGCTCTAGAATGTCTTTCTTTAATGTGAGGAAATGGGATGGAGAAAAAAAATGAGAAAAGAAATGCACTAGAAGCAATGTTACATTTATCTTGTCAGGAATTTATTGTTGAGCATCCAAAATATAACTTATTGGCAATGTTGGGGAAATATTGGAAAATATTGGGAAACTTTAAAAAATTCAAAATAATCATTTTTCAGTGTTTTAAACATCTAAAGCAACAACATCAAACAAACAAATTGCTACATAAATATGAAAATAAATCTGATACCAAAGATTTATCAGATGTCAAGTGGCACATCACACATCGATACTGAAATAGATATTTGTCCTAAGCCCTGATAGGATGATATAAAATCATATAAAAAAATGTATCCCATGAGATGAATCATCATGAGGCATTTAGATGCTACAAAGATAATGCACTAAGGAATCAACAATTCTCTCTACCCCTTTTACAGGCAAAGGCCACTGCTATTCCTCTGGAAGCAGTAGGTGGATGTTTTGAGGCTGATATGTATAAAATGAACTCATTAATAATATATCATATATTCTACCTCTCCCTTGTATCATGTATTTATCTTCTAACACTACCACCAAGCTGTGGTTTGCTTGCATCATAAGCTAATCACTTTGGCTGGATGTTGCTTTGTTGGTGAGCCAATCTGCTACCTAGTTGTCCCCCCTCCCCTCTTCATATGTTCAAAACTGCATAAATCAAAAAATTTAATGACTTGCTGAATCCAAGCCAACTGGCTGCTCATTTCCCAAAAAGACTTGATTTTTCTCCTTCAGTTGACCAATGACAACCTTACAATCCTCTTCAAAGATGATTTTTTTGAACCCTTGCTTCAAAGATTCCATTATACCCATTACCAAGGCTTCAATCTCAGCTTGGTTGTTTGTTTTGTTTCTTAAGAATCTGTAAGAGACTGTAATGGTGCTTCCTTGGTGGTCCCTAAAGACCCCTACAGGCCCAGCAATGTCCTGGGTTTCCCTTGGAAGCACCATCAAAATTGAATTTTGTCTCCCTTTTTGAGGGTCGCCTCCAAACCTGATGGCAATTGTTTATATTACCTACATTCATCCTAACGAGGAACCTTCATTTCATATTGAATTTGTACTAATGATGCAATTATTGAGGATGAAACTATCAATGGGGTTAAAGAGCAAAACAGGTAGATAGTAGACAGACTTGCAATCTACATAATACTTCTATGTAGCTCTTTTCGTGATATTAAATGATTTTGTATTCACTACATTCAATGTCCTTTTACGTATCCTTCAAATCATTGTTTTCATTGTTTTTTTGTGTAGGTTGCACAGTTATTGGGATTAGATGGAGCATCAACTATTCCAAAACGAGCTATACAGGTAAGTGAACTGTATCTGTATTTCCCATGAAAACAGACATTTGCTGGATACTTGTATGTCCATTTTTGTTTTGGGATCACCTATGCTTCAGTTAATGACACGATTATACATGTCAAATAGACGGATCAGACAAATATTTGAATAGAAGTTTATTGCAAAATTAAAAACAAATGGTTGAGTCTTAACCTATTGGACTAATTAAATTTTAAAGATTAAAATATTCAGGCCTATTTAAGACCTTAAAATTAATTTAGTACAAATTTCACATTATTCTGTCAATTGTACTTCACTGTGGATGGTTATAAACATATAACTGATGTCATTCTCATGAAAGTACAGTCAGAAGCCAACCATTTCTGTAAAAAATCCAGTCTATGTATATGATCTGATGCCACTGCTAAATAGGAAAAGAAACTGGTATAAACATAATGCTCTCGTAAATAATCCTTCTTTTCAGATTTTGAGTGAGCATGGCTCTGGTTTCATAATTGTGTATACACCTTGTATCTAATGATACAACAAACATTCCTACATCGTGCCAAATGCAAGAAAATTTGCCAGGTTGCTGTCTGGCAAAAAATGGGCATTCTGTATCTCCATGGTAATTGGGATTTTTCCTATGGGCAGTTTTGCCTTGTAGTTTATCAATAAATAGATAGGTCCACAAACCCTAGTCAGCATGTTCACCAGGTTGATTATTTCCACACCATGCATATCCTCGGATATCCACAAGGTAGAAATCTCTCAAAATCCTTTTCTGGTTCTTCTTTGTCTCCAGATTTCTCATCAGAGCCAGATTCTAAGTTAGAGATACCAACCCCCCCAAAGGTCCTAACTTGCTCCTCGGATATCCACAAGGTAGAAATCTCTCAAAATCCTTTTCTGGTTCTTCTTTGTCTCCAGATTTCTCATCAGAGCCAGATTCTAAGTTAGAGATACCAACCCCCCCAAAGGTCCTAACTTGCTCTCTAGAGCAGCCATAAGGATTGTCATGTTGCGAGAGATATCAGAGACTCGTCCTTCCAGCTTTGATAATCTCTCCTCCAAGTCATCCCTTGGATTGTTATTGTAGTCATCCACCATGGCTATGGTTGGAAACTTTTTTCTTTTAGCCAATTTCTGGATCCCACAATTTCCCACAAAACACCCAAAAAAAACTGCTTTAATACCAGTATGATCTGTAAATTGCCATGGATATTCCACTGGAACAGTTCGTCATAATAGTTCTTACAAGTCTCTGCAAAATATCTCTATTATGCAATGTTTACTTATTGTGATAACTTAATATTACAAGTTTAGCGCTCAAATTAATGGAATAGACCGAGAATACAACAAAAGGACTTAAAACAATAAATATCACCCCATCCACACAATGAACATAAGAAATACTCTCAGAAACCCAATATGGGAAAACCCAACCAAAAGTATGAAATGCAAATACAAAGAAAGATGAACTCTCTATGCAGTTGCCAGACACTGTGGCCTGTATGTTTGCTACAGGGTCTTCTACTTCCTATGTTCTGCTCACAGTATCCCACTTCTTTGCTATACTCAACTATGAAACAATAAATCAATACAACAAGAATGGAACCTCTTATTTTCCTAGCAATCCAGTATTTAATACATCTTGATAGCCATCTAGGGTTAGGGCATTTGTATGCCTCATCTCCCAATTAAGGTTAAGGTATTTGCATGCCTCATCTCCCAATTAAGGTTAGGGTTTTTGCATGCCTCATCTCCCAATTAAGGTTAGGGTTTTGGACCCTCTAGAATCTTCTTCAAAGTCCACATGTTACTAGCTCTACATGTGTGTGAGTAATGGGAGTTAACATGGCATCCACTGAGTACCATGGTGGTCAAAAGCACAGATCAACTTTCAAGAAGTATAACTTCCTCATATGGACTCTAATTGAGGTTATCTATGTGCCATTGGAAACCTCTTGATATGTAGAACAACATCGGAGGACTGTGAACTATGTTCACAAATTTTTTAACCCCAAAATGGCAGTTTAATGTCAAATGGGCTCTAAAAGTTTCAAGACCCAAATTCACCAAAATAGGACCTGCCCCTAAAATGGGCCCTACAAGTCAATATCTCCAATTTTTCCACTCAGAAATTACAAAAATAGATGACAAATTATATAATGATCCATTTCAGATCAGGTTTTAACAGAAGAAAATCATAGATGTTGTTTACCTTGTTGAGAAAATATAAACCCTTTGTCCACTGTGTTTAAAAGGATCCTTATTCATGAAAATCAATCATGTGGCTTTAATTTTATAACCAACCTGTTCTGATCAAACTCAACTGTTCATGCAAAGGAAGGTTTTACAACATTAATTTGTTAGCTTTTGGACATTTTTTGCTTCATCAAATTCCAACTTAGCGTTTATAACTTCGTTTTGATATCTGAATTTAGAGTTGAGCAGCGAGGAGCATGAGCTTTGTGGTGCTAAAGTTTTGCATTTTGATGCAGTTTGGTAGTAGAATAGCAAGGGAGTCCAATCGGAGAAACTTTGGTAGCAACCGTGCAGCAAACCAAGCATCTGCAGGGAGTACATTGATTCATTGTTTGAGAGAATAAGAGTTAAATGAACATTTGCAATTGTTGTTGGGTGATTAATTTTCCCTTATATTGGAGTTGTGTATATTAAGAGGGCAGCACTTTGCTGGAAACACAAACTGTGCTAAGCAATATCAATCTTTTGATCATTGGTGTTTGCTACTATAATTTGCATGTGTAAAGGAACTAAACAACACAATAAAATTTTCAATGCCTTCATTGGTGAAACCTATCAAATTTAGGGTTTAAAATCAAACGTTATCAGCCACTTCTGGATTGTCCCAACTTAAAATACTTTGCACCACCTAATTGTTTAGAATATTTTGCATTCATTTAACTTATGGAAGCAGGTTATATTTTGTCCAAGGCTGCATACATTGATACTAAAGTTGTACAAATGTTGACTGTAAATCTGTCTTCAATGAATATTCTGCATGCTCAAAGAGTGGTATACAAACCATATTAGAAATCTTTTACAACATTTTAGGTCCTTTTTCATATCTTGTATATTATTCCTTTGTGAGAGAGTAGAAGGAACCATACACAATTTGTCCAGTGGCAAAATATTTCTGTCTTCTTTCTACAACATTGTCGGTTCCATACTCATTTAAAAAATTAAATCTGTGCAGGGAACCCAGTATTGATCCACGAGGCTTTCTCTCGACTATACGAGGGATAAACTTGCAGGTGGTTTTTCTGTTAAGTTTTTAATGGTTATATCAGATCTTAAAACATTTACCATCATAACGGCATAACCATAAGCCAAAAGATCACTGAAAGATAGACAAGCACAACCACACAAAAAAAGAACACAAAGATTTATCCTGGGAAAACCCTAATGGGAAAAACCCAGCAAAAGCTTCATCAATATAGATGCCCCAAAAGATAAAAGGTAAAACCCAAAAACTGATCCTCCTCCTTCTTCAGCTACAGCTCTTTCTCTCTCTCTCTTATGCGCTACACAAGTGAGTGTGTGTGTCTCAAATGAGAGGCACCTCACTCTATTTATATTCTTTCGTTCACTTGACATTTAACCTAGTTATGTGGGCTCGAGTAAACTTAACTCAGTTATGTAGGCTCAAGTAAACATAACTAGGCTAACTTAATATAATAATATATTCCAGAGGGTACTAATGACCCGACTTACAACGGAGGGGACTTCTTCATGACTCTTTAGTAATTCTCCCGATAGGGACATTGGGGTACAAAGAAATACAAATGATTCTCCCGATAGGAACATCATGGACCAATAAAATACATTTAGAATATTCTTCGAAGTTACAATAATTCAACACTCCCCCTTAACGAGAAGGGTATTCTTCAACAACGACAGTAGCAGTAGGAGAAGGAGAGAGAGCATCTTCAACATCATCAGGGTGATACATCTATAGATCATTGGAAGCTTTTTCAACATCTTTGACATATAGTCTTCATCTTCAATTTCAGCAACAACATTATTTTGACAACATCATCGTCAGCATTTTGGTCTTCAGCAACATCATCATCAATAGTACTTTGACCTTTCGATCAGCAACATCGTCATCATCATCAGCAACACTTTGAGCAACATCATCATCACACTCTAATCTTTCGATCAGCAGCAACAATCTAAGCAACATCATCATCACACTCTGATCTTTTGATCAGCAACATTCTGAGCAACATCGTCATCACACTTTGATCTTTCAATCAGCAACATCATCATCATCAGCAACAACCTGCAATACGAAGACGATAGTCTTCAGATCACTTTTGGACTTAAGTCCAGGGATGATGCAATCCTACCACATTCTCGACAACCGAAGTCACCGAATACAATTACGGGATGATCACTCCTTGTCACTTTAGGACTAACTCCAAGGATGATGCAATCCTACCACATTCTCGACAACCAAAGTCCCCGGATACAATTACGGGATGATCACTCCCTGTCACTTTAGGACCAAGTCCAAGGATGATACAATCCTACCACGTTCTCGAGTACCGAAGTCACCGGATTTGTTTTAGACAAATGTCCCGGGATGATACAATCCCTCTTCATTCTCGAGGACCGAAGTCACCGGATCACTTTAGGACAAATGTCCAGGGATGATACAATCCCACTGCAACATCAATGCTCCCCCTATCGAGGAAGGTCTTTCCGAACAACACCAAGCTTGTCTCAAAAGTGTTCGAACTTTACCCGAGAAGAGGCTTCGTCAACACATCAGTGTTGAATCATCATCTTGTAACATCATCATCTGAACCATCATCATCTACATATTCAGTATGTGAATAGTGAACATCCAGTATGTGAATACTGAACTATCATCATCTGTATCTCCAGTATGTGATTACTGAAAGCATCATCATCTATATCTTCAGTATAGAAATACTGAAACATCATCATCTATATCTTATCTCGTATGTAGAAATACCGGATTTCTATGTGCTTCGATGGAACACAGGGTTCTTTGTCATCTTTATACAACTCTGGTTATCACATAGAATCACTGTAGTATCCATCTCTGGGTCAAAGAGACCTGACATCAGCTTTCGAAGCCATATGGCTTCACAACTAGCAGAGCAAGCTGCTATGTATTCTGCTTCGACCGTGCTAAGAGCAATACTGGACTGTTTCTTGCTAAACCATGAAATCATAGCAGACCCCACACAAAAGCATTCACCTGATGTGCTTTTCCTGTCTGAGACACTTCCAGCCCAATCTGCATCCGTATAGCCATACAATCTGTACTCATAGTTTCCATCATAGTATAGACCAAAGTCTATAGTCCCTTTCAGATATCTCATCACATGCTTTGCAGCTATCAGGTGAACTCATCTAGGTTGAACTAGATACTGACTCAAGGTGTTCACAGCAAAACAAATGTCTGGTCTGGTATTGGTTAGATACATCAACGACCCAATAATTCATCTGTATTGAGTCACATCCACTAACTTTGATGAGTCATCGGCTAACAACTTCAGGTTGCAATCCATGGGTGTGGCCATGGCTTTTCATTCAAACATATCAAATCTTTTCAAAACTTCCACTGCATACTTTCCCTGATTGAGAAAGATTCCTTCTGAGTTCTGCCATACTTCCAAACCTCGGAAATAATGCATTAGACCAAGGTCTTTCATCTCAAATTCTTCAGCAAGCTTCTTCTTGTATTCTACAATCTGTCTGTCAGAAATAGATCATCCACATACAGTAATAGTATGACAGGTTCATCTTCTATAACCTTGAAGTAAAGGTTAGGATCGGCTTTACTCTTGGCAAAACCCATGCTCGTCAGGAAACTATCTATCCTTCCATACCAAGCTCTGGGAGCTTGCTTCAGGCCATACAGGGCCTTCTTCAACTTGCATACGTGAGTTCGTCTGTCGTCAACCTCAAATCCTTGTGCCTGTTCTATGTATACTTATTCTTCAATCACACCATTTAGGAAGGTTGTTTTCACATCCATCTGGTGTAAGTCCCACTTCATCATAGATGCAAGTGCCATGATGGATCTAATTGAAGTATATCTTGCTACTAGTGCAAATGTTTCTTCGTAATCAATTCCCTCTTTCTGAGAGAAACCTCTAGCCACAAATATAGCCTTGTACTTCTATATACTTTCGTCAGCTACATGTTTTATCTTGTAGATCCATTTGGAGGATACCACACTCTTGCTTTCCGATTTGGTTACTATATCCCAAACATCATTCTGGTATACTTCCATCATCTTGTTAGGTCATCGGCATATCCTAGTCTTCTGCATTCAACCTTGAAGGTTGGAACCCACTTTACTCTTGGTAAAGTCTCGATCCATCAAGAAGCTGTCCATCATGTCGTACTATGTCGAACTCAGAGATTTTCTATAGTCACTCCCCCTGAAGCGGAGCATCATCTTCCCTCTTCATTTGGTACTGGAGTGACAGGTAGCATTTGCCATTCACTGATACTATGTATCTATCTCAATTTACCAAGATCCCTTTATCTTGAACTTTGTCGAAAAGTTCCTTATGCACCCATATGTGAGCTTGTTGTCTTTTGTAGGTTTCCACCTTCAACCTTGTAGCAAAGGTTTAAATATTCATCACTCTAGGTGATCTGTCAAGCTCCTGGATGTGTTTTTCTATGGGTGCCTTCTGAGAGCGTACAAAGCATATTCTGTACATGTGGTTCTTTGCTCGATATATACCTCTACTAGAGAAGTGTCTAGTCAATACAGTATGTCATGCCATAGTCTATTCTTTATGAGGCAAACCACGAACCTTGCTTTGTACACTTATTCTTGTAGATCCATATGGAAGACACTACGGTCTTCCCTTCAGGTCTCAGAACCATATCGTAGACATCATTCCTCATGCTCAACTATTACTCTTTGATCATAGCTTCTTCCATAGCTGGAAGAGTTTGCGTCAATGATGTCACCCAACTGTGTTACACAACTAGAGTGTGTCTGAGGCCTCTTACTTTGGTTTAGAAGTCTCGCCATACTTTTCTTCATCTTGAGTTATCTCTCGTACCCAAGGTGGTCTTCATCTTTCGAGGTGGATCTACCGCTTTTTGAAGTTCTTTCTTTCGTCACGGTGTCTCTAACCCTGGGAGCTTCAGATTCATGTTTATTGGAGTGAATCTTGAATTTTCATCACTTGTTCTTCGGAACAAGTCTTGTCCTCATTTTCTTGTAGGTGGTTGTACAAGACCTTTTCTACAATTCAAATGCACCAGTTGCATGGTTAGAACCATTTCATAGAACATATGCATAACGACAAATTCGTATGTATCATGCAACTGTTTAGCCAATACAACATCCATCCATATCTCATGGAAACTTTCTAGATTCCTTCCATCTCTACCATGACATCATTGAGATTGTGCACTAATCCAATATGTCAGCAAAGAGGTTTCATTCTAGATAAGTAGCAATGGAGAGTTGTATAGCACCATGAGCTACTTACCCATCACATGCATATTAGTAGTATACTGTCATTAATGCAAACATTCTATCATGCATAATACATCAACTGAATATAAAACAATATCATGAAATGACAATTGAATACTTATCTTTTATTCGTTTCGTGGGTAGACTCCTTGATCCTTCTGCTTCATCATCTTCTTTATTAATGACATCATCATTTCTTATCCAAATGCTAAGATGAATAAGAGATTCTTCAAGAATTGAGTTCTTCATATTCCTCATCGCTTGAGGGATCTTCTTTGAATCGTGAGCGCTTGATCTTCAGCTGCTCCCATCTTCTCTTCTCTTATTATGAATCGAGTTTCTTCTTGTGTAAGGCTTTAGCCTCATCTCCTTTTGGAACTGGAACCTCTCCACTTATGTAGGTGTTCAATTCATTTTCTTCAAGAACCAGTGAAATCCTATGCTTCCATGCTCGGAAGTTTTTCTACTTTACCAAGCTTGTCATCAAGCTAGGGTACTAGGTCATTTTGAAATGAGAACCTCAAATGTAAATGGCAAAGTATTAGATCTTACTGGTTTGAGGCGTTTGTCCTGGTTCCGGATCTGGCTGATCTAGGGTTTGTCAGAGAAACCCTAATTTTCAAAACTTGGAATCTTTCAGATCTGATTGGATAGAAAGACATGCCTCCTGAAGGCTAGCTGAGCAGCATATTCATTTTTCCAAAATTGTGATCAGAATTGTAAAATATATGATGCCCTAGTTTTCTTCAGTTTCTTCTGTAGAATGCCTAATATTGTTTCTGTGATATCTTTGAAATTACTGTTGCTCTGTGTCTGAAATTTCGTACTGAGGTAGCCTCATATGTCCTCTTTCCAACACCGCAGATTAGAGCAGAATTGGTTTTACCAATTGGGACTTATGCGTGTTTTCCCAAGGTGACTCATTTCAGAACTGTTTAGAAGAGCAAACTTGTACGAACTGCCACATGTCACTGTTTCATCTTCGGGGTCTGAAATTTTTACCACAGAAAGTATAGTCTGTGCCCTTTCTGGAACATCTTGCGAAACTTCATTTGGACCTTCGTAGCCCGAGATATAGCAATTCTCCTTAGGTCACTTGTTTAAGGCTAAATCCTGAGAGGCTGGAACCCTAACTTGGAGGAATCATATCTCCTAGAATATAGCGAATCTGAGGCTGAAACTTTTACAGAGTGTACATCAATAATTTATCTTCGGCCCATGAAAGTTTATGCTTCTAAGCCTTCTCCAATCTTGAGATATGGTGAATCTACCAAAACTACTAGTTTTAGTATTTTATGGTTTTCAAGCATGAAACCCTAATCTTCAAGAGTTGTAGCTGTAGCACTGTTTCGGTTGCACAATGACTTCTTTCAGGGTGGCTCTGATACCATGTTAAGTTTTTAATGGTTATATCAGATCTTAAAACATTTAACATCATAACAGCATAACCATAAGCCAAAATATCACTGAAAGATAGACAAGCACAACCACACAAAAAAAACACAAAGATTTATCCTGGGAAAAACCCAGCAAAAGCTTCCTCAATATAGATGTCCCAAAAGATAAAAGGTAAAAGCCAAAAACTGATCCTCCTCCTTCTCCAACTACAGCTCTTTCTCTCTCTCTCTTATGCACTACACAAGTGAGTGTGTGTGTCTCAAATGAGAGGTGCCTCACTCTATTTATATTCTTTCGTTCACTTGACATTTAACCCAGTTATGTAGGCTCGAGTAAACTTAACTCAGTTATGTAGGCTCAAGTAAACTTAACTCAGTTATGTAGGCTCAAGTAAACATAATTGGGATAACTTAATATAATAATATATTTCGGAGGGTACTAATGACCCGACTTACAACGGAGGGGACTTCCTCATGACTCTTTAGTAATTCTCCCGATAGGAACATCAGGGTACAAAGAAATACAAATGATTCTCCCGATCGGAACATCGACAACCAATAAAATATATTTAGAATATTCTTCGAAGTTACAATAATTCAACATCTTCCTCCCTAGCTGAAATGGTCAAGTAGTCTCCATTAAGTCAGTAGGAAGCATTGATTTCTGCAAGCAAGCTGGTTATTGATTGTATATTCAGTATGTTTCAAAGAAGGCTATTACCCTCCATGCATAATTTGGTGTAACTGCCTATATTATTGTCCATATTATCTTCAGGAATATCTGCAATGCTTGTTATAGTGTCAACATTACAGACCTTTACGACTCAGCCCATCATCAAGATTCAGGACTATCTGTCAAGCTGATTGGTGGCTTTACTCAACTTAACAGATAGTTCTGCTGATGAACTGATATGTAATGGTTCAAAACGTTGACACTATAACAAGCATTGTGGATATTCCTGAAGATAATATGGAGAATAATAGACTGCAGAAATCTATAATCTGCAGATATTGCTGATTAATCAGTAAAGTCGTCTAGGTGTGGATGTAGTGTGCTTGTTTTGGGATGCGGGCTCTTTTTTTACAGTTTAATGAAATCAATTTTCCTTTTAGTTTATGTTTTAAGGTCTAACACATTAAATGAGATGATGACAGAGTCATCGATAAAGAGAAAAGAAACAAAAGGACCATCTCTATTTACAAAAATATCCTTGAAATAAAGATATATTCTACATGTCCAGCTTTTATGCAATTATATGTACCTTCAAAAGGCAATTCTACTTGAACTCAAGCCTCAAGGAGAAAGTAGAGAGATAAGAGCAGGTTGACAGATTCTAGTGGTAGTTTAGGCATATTAAATTACAAGGAATAAAAATGGGACATCTTATTTGGGTCTGTATTTCTCGCAATCCGATCAAATTCTTAATATCATCCTTTGAAAGAATGAATGACCTCAAACCTCACACTGGCACTATTTTACAATGATGATTCTTGTTGGTAGTGTCAAGAGACAAGGAAAGAGTTACTAAACCGGGAAGAAGAAAATAAATAACAAGTACAGTAAAGGAAAATCAAATGCCATCACCTTAAACAGGGCCATGAGGTGCATGTCTTGAATTTTGAGAAAGATCAACAAATAAGGGGGAACACAATGTGCAAAACAAAGGAGGTTCAACACTTAGATTGTTGTCTTAAAAGTTGAATAAATATCAACTCTGAAATAGGAGGCTGGAACTATGCACTATGGATTGTCACTTGAGACCCGATGAAATGCTTATCTTCTTATGGGTGAGATGAATATAATGTTAATTGAACTTTTTTCTTAAGATATCGGGGGGTGTCTATTCACAATGAAAATGAATTTCTAACGGATATGATGTTCTTGCGTTGGAACCAACTGAAACATTGAAGGGTAGATTATGATTATAGCCATGGGAGGGAAGCAAGCTTGCAACAGCTAAATTGAATACAAAAGAAAAAGCCAACTGTAGATGCCTAGATTTAGAACTTTTTGATGCAGCTCATGTTACTGTGGGCTATTGCTAAGGGGAAAACTAAATAACCTGACCCGAGGTTTGACAAGGGAAGGGAATCTATTGACAAAATCAGTGAAACATTGTGAATAGCATCGAGTGTCATTAAGCTCCAGAAAAGAAAACAAGAAAACCAGGGAATTATCTACCTAACACTACATGGTATGTCATTTTACCTTGAATAAATAAGAAGAGAGAAAAAATGCATGCTCATTAGTGAAATCAAGCAAGATCGGTAAGTTTTTCAGTCTTCTTATAATATAAATGAATCCAACAACTCTTCAGGAAAGGAAACATAATGTATTTATCAAGGAATTAAAAAATAATCCAAAAGGAAACAGTTGGAAAGGAAAAACACAATAGTTCCCGACTCATCACAAAAGTGGGAGTCACTTGAAGAATTGTTTCCGCCTAAAACACACTTCATTGCAGAAAAGTCTCACAACCGTTAGGTGTGTTCTTGAGGGCACCTATGAGTTTAGAACCCAGTGTCACCTCAATTCCTAACTCCTCTGTTTAGACTCAATTCCCAAAAGGTCAAAGGTGGTAGTCCCTACTTACTAAGTTTCTTTGTAGAGTTTAATTAGGAGCTGTAAATTATTAATGTTCCACTAATTAAATGGCAAGCAACCGTGCAAGTGTGCAATAATATAATGACAAGCAAATCCTTCTTTGTGCATGAACCAAATACAATTGCAAGAGAAAGAAAACCAGTGCTTACTTAGTTCGGGTTATGTAGTCACAAACTTGATAGAAGATACAACAAAATTGTGCCAAAATATACATATTGCATTAAATTATTCAT
Organism: Pseudotsuga menziesii; assembly: GCA_001517045.1. NCBI lineage: Eukaryota > Viridiplantae > Streptophyta > Pinopsida > Pinales > Pinaceae > Pseudotsuga > Pseudotsuga menziesii. The sequence goes on along the minus strand of LPNX010209462.1, from coordinate 212,806 downwards.
TCACCACAATAGTCAAGTAACCACATTTAACGCATGTAAAATACTTTAAACAAATTTACCAATATGTACGAAATATGCTTGTAAGAGATTGAACCAAATAATAAAGAGGACTATGAAAGTAAATGGAATAAAATGATGCGATGTTTTGCAAGTGGTCTTATAGATTTTAGATTATTTTATGGTCTTTCTTTAGCTTAGGGGATTGATGTTTGTACAATAAAAGTAAAGCTAATTAGTGTGTCTACCTCTAATCTCTCAATTGAGAGAAATTGTTGGGTGTTAAACAAAAGAGCACAAGGCTCCCTCCTAGCTCCACAAATCAGTCCCAAGGACAAGCTGGGTGCTCAACAGGAGGACACTAAGTGCCACAAGGCTTCCAACAGCATCTACCCCTCTAACTCCACAATGAGTACGTATTTTCACAATATTGCAATAAATGGTTAAAGAGCCTATTCAAATAGCCAATTCAATCTCTCGCCCTTTCTTGTCACCTAGGATCAGACGAATCGGCAAGGGGAGTGAATACAGGGCCAAAGCAAGGCAAGGTTTATTTTACTCTAAACAAAACAAATACTTAACAACTATGAACAATATAAGCCAACATGATATTGCAAGAGTGGTGAAGCCAACTCACATGCAAGGTGTGGACAATATGAAAATAAAAGAAAATACAATACAAGCTAGCATGATTTTGCAAGGATGGCAAAGACGAATCACTTGCAAGGTGTGGGCAAATAAAATTTGAAAAAATAAATACAAACTAAACTAACCCCAAGGCAGTCAACAATTGCTTATGCAAGGGTGGGAAAGCTCAACTTCTGTTGCAAGCAATGGATGGCAAACAAATGAAATTAAAATGCAACTTGAAATGCAACAGAAAATCAAGTCCAAGAGACTCTCTTGGACTTGTTACAATGACTAAAATTTCAGTGAAAAGAAAAGAGAGCAAAGAGATAGGAAAAAGAGTATTTTCACCCCTTCTTGGTGATAGCCTTGAAACCCTTCCTTTATGGTGACCCTTGCACCCTTCGACGGCTGAAATTTGGAAGAGTTTCACCTGTTTTATCACCAACCTGCTAAACACCAGCAAACATAAAATTATAGAATATGCCCAAAATCACTTTGGGGAAATTCGAATGTTAGTGAAAAATATATACAAGATTTCTACATAATTGTCAAATAATTAACTTCAAATAAACTTGAGTATATGAGAGGCTAAATCAGCTTTAAAACATTCAACAAACTAAAATCAAATTCATAAATTTATATGTGAGAATGAGGAATTTCGCCCTTTGCTCTTTAAGATTTGAAAAATGGGGCATCCAACCGAGGAATCTCGCTCTTCAATCCAAATAACCTGCAATGTATAAGATCTTTGTTACACAACCAAAAGAGGGTGAAATTAATATAATGAGCAAATAAATCATAAACTTCTACCAAGAAAATGTATAAAATTGTTTACTACAAAAACAAAAACTTGCATAATCTAAGGCAAAGAAATTACCATAAGCCTTACCAAAGCAAAGAAGGTTGTTCAATTAGCTTCTTGAACTTGAGTAGTTACTTGAGCATGGAATCAAATCATCAAAGAACACAATGGGACACAAAATTCCTCCAAATATTTCAATTAACTAAGCCAAATAGATGAAATTACAATGGCCAAAAATTGGGAGAGAATGAGGAGCAAGAAAGAAGAGAATGAGCAAGAGCATCAGAAAATGTGTAGCCCAAATGAAGATGGGAAGCCTCCTTAAATAGGAAATGGGTGAGGAGAGAGCCCAAGTGCATGCAAGTCACTTATCAGAATGAGAGTGGGGGCTCAAAGAAAGGGGTGCACTTCTCTTGGGGGCGCCTCCTAGGGTGAGAAACCAAATAGAAATGGGGGGAAAACCCCCCTCTAATATTTTTAACCTTCATTCTAGACCTAAATTGGGACCCCTTACTTTGGCTTATTTTTAATTATCTCAATTTACATGAAGAGGGAGAGCACCCTCCTAGAAAGACAACTTCAAACTTGTGATATGCTTGCATGGGGTGGGGGGTGCTTTGCCTCTAATGTCACCTTGGGAACATAACTTGACTTTATGAAACATTTTTACCACTCTCTAAGTGACTTTAGGCACTTTCCAAAAAAATTGTCATTCTAATTAATTTTCAATTTTCCTGATTTCCTTGACTGACTTAGACAAATGTGTTCAAAACCCTAGAAAGACATGTCTGAATGATTTCAAACTTTTCCCAATGGTGTAGGGGGGACTCATGCCATTGATTTTGAGTACTCATACCCATATTCGTGGACATTAGGTGTCACTTAACCCTATTTTCATCACAACATTTTTATGCGGAGTGACAATTTTTAATCACCAAAAATTAAAAAATCCTAGGAAAAACTTGATGAAATTCTGCAAGACTCTGGATAGTGTTTAGCATGGTTACACAGAACATTCATGGGCCTTGGTCACCGCGTGGGCTCGATCATTAGAATGTCTTTCACCACTTTTGAGATATTTTTGAGTGAAAAAAACTAAGATAATTAAAATCATTAAAATGAATTTTAATTATTCAAGGGAAAAAACACTCAATGAAAGGACTTACATAATGAAAAAATCCTACGTAAGCATCATTACAAAATCCCTCACAAGGGTGCAGAAATTTCATGGGGAAAAGATAAGAAGAAGAGCTATCTCGTTTGAAAAAACTTTATTAAATACTTCTTTCTTATCTTCAAGGTACACGGTACATGGTTTTCTGCCTAGTTATTTAGGTAGTCAACAAATAGAACTACCTAATGAGGGAAATTTATGGTGTACGATCAATTTCAACTTAGGACAACCATTTGTTCCCCATTAAACAATCTTACATGAATGACATTCAATTTATTTTGCATAAACATGTGACACCAGTTTATTTTGGTGCATATCAATGAATGAGTACAAGAAGATGTGTGGATATCCATTTTCTTAGATGGTAAGAAACAAATCCACACTAGGGACATTATCAAATGGATTTACACAATTTCTTTCTAAGATAAAGTTGGAGATGCATTTCATCCTAGTTATTGGAGAACTCGTCACAAAGTTACATAAAGGAAGGTTATTAAAATTTGGTGTTACATATTTTTAGCCAATCACTTAGTTTGTACATGTGAATTCTATTTTAAGAGCATACCATTTTTTATTTATTGAAAGGAGTTGAATAGTTTTATAAGTGGTTGATGCCTTATATGTATATTTGTAATTTATATTGGCTTTTACATAGAGATTTTGAGATGTTTATATTAAATAAAGCCTCGATGGACTAACTTAAAACAGAAAATTAATTGCATGGAAAGTTTGAAATAGTATTCACCTTGTGAGTTTTCATCAGAATCAAAGAGATTTCAATTTAAAAGGATTATAATGGAAAAATTAATTCAAATGTGTAGAAATAATTACATCGATCAGGATTTATTTTTTCTTAGTATTTTTTAGGAAGATTGATTCTTATATTAGAATAAAAAATACAATGTTCTCCCAAGCTTCTAGGACATGGGAGCGAGGAAACGCAGAAACAACATATGCAGAAGTACCCCCTCCCCCCCCCCCAACCCCAAATTTAAGGAAAAGTCAAAGCGTACGGCGGGGTCTTCAACATAGGGGACACCACTAGGAATACTACCAAATTTATATAGAATACATAAAAAAATGAAAGTGCGTGTCATGGACAAACCTGTTAGTGCATACATGTCCTAGCCTTGGATAGGGTATGCCCTCTAAAACCATAGGGCTTTCCATGTACCCGGGTAATTAGGAACTTGATCCACTTAAATGTTTCTATGGTGGTGCCAAATACCAATAAGTCTAGGAGGTTGGTGATGGTGGACTCTCTGTGTGGTTCATAGGAAAGCCTCCAAACAACCATTATTTCTCTCGATTGTAGTGGAAGCTACTCCATGTAGACCAAGGGTTTCATGTCAAGAAAGATGGCTTCATCTGAGAAGTCATTGTCCACAAGTGTAGAGCATAATTCATTAATGTATTGACTTTTATAATCTAAAAGTTAATACAAGTTTACAACATACATCAAGTAAAATAAAATGAAATACAACCATACATCAGCTATAGCTAATAAAACAAATTCAGAAATACCAACCATATTGGACAACAAAATGAAATTGAGGCTACTAAGAAGGAAAATAGTGGACAGCATGGCTCTTTATCATTTATTTTTTATTTTTTGGTAAAAAGTTGTCAAAAGAAATACGGGGACGCCATTTTTAGGAGGGAAACGTTTCCCTTTTGAATTTCCTTGAGTTTCCTTCAAACGGGGATGTAGGGGGATGTTTCCGATGGAGTTTCCAAGTTTTCAAGATGTGTGGGGTGGTGGAAATATGTTCCATACCCTTGGGGACACATACCCATGTAACACTGAAAAAATTACCTAATACAAGATTAACTCACATTTACTTAAAGGACAAGATATGTGTCCTTAAAATTTGAGCTTTAAGATCATGGTTATGCTTTTAGGCGCTATCACATCAACAAGAAAACATCAATTGAGCTCCAAAACCTTCAACAAATCTTCAACAATAGTTCTCAATAGTATTTGCTCAAACTTTCAACCACCATTACATTTGGAGGGAACTCTTCTCTAATAAAGTTAGAGCCCAAAACCCTCACAAATAAAATAATTTCACTGAGAGGTGTTTACTATAGTCGAGGTGGTTGAGATGTGTCATGTCATTCACAGAAGTCGACTATGTTGCGACAAAAACTAGCACCCTAAAGCAAGGTTTCCTAATAGGCTCTAGCCAGGTGCAACTATGGAAACTTTACAACTATCACCTAAGTAATTTTTCTCTTCACTTCAAGTGAAGAATTCAATCCTACACTAAAGGGTGATTCCCTAAGGGGTAACTAAGTATTTGTCATGTTATGTGATGATTGGATGCCTACTTGAGTTGCTTTTAAGATTTGTCGGATGTTTGTGAATTGAGTTGGTGTAAAAGTATTGAATAAAAGATACAAATTCCCATATCAAAAAAAAAAAACTTCTCATAAATATTCACTTGCATGAAAAGAAATTGTGACATGAAGTAACATGAAACAAAGCTAAGACTTTATATGAAACATAAATTAAAATTCTTGAATCCATTAATAAACATCCCATTAGAAAGTATTATTTCATATTTATCAAGTGCAAGAAAACTTAAATCTAGAAATAGCTAATTGTTTGAATCAGATGTATTATTTCATATTTATCTAGTGAATATATTAAGAAAACTTAAATCTAGAAATAGCTAAGTGTTTGAGTCACTTAATGTTATGTCCAAAAGATGACAAGACTTATAAGCAACGGTAATGACTTCTTTAAACTTAGAGATTGTTAAACCAAAGTGTTTCTAAGTTGTAAGCATAAGGAGAAGTTATATTTTTAAGAATTTTATTGAGATGAGCTTGAAACCATTCAAACATGCAAAAGAAAACTTGGGAAAGATTGTTGTCATGTGATATATAATAAATTGATCTTATGCCCAACAATTTAATTGTGCTTTAAACCATAAAAAATTGTAAACATTTATAAGTATGATTTAAATCTCTTTGTGCTAAAACATGTAAGTAAAACATGAAAGTAACAACCATGAGAAAAACCATATTCATCCAAGAGACCTCTTGTTCTAAAGCTGGAATTGTCGATAGAACAAGAGATTCATACTTCAAAATCTTTATTACATGTGTCTTTTTGTTGTTTATTAACCATACACAAGGAATATGCAATGTACAAATGTTGGTAAATAACAACAGCAAGCTTAGCCCCGAGGGGTAGCTCAGTTGGTTGGTGTTTCCAAGTCCAAGACCAAAGTAATCGAGATCGAAGGTCCAATTGTCTATGTCCTTTGGGGTTAGACTCCCAAAATTGGAGCTGACAGTGAGAGGCCCCATTTGGTGGGCCTGCTGAGAATTATTTATGTGGACGTAGCAAAAAAACAGCAAGCTTATATCTAATAGAATATAACAAAACAAATAATGTTAGATTTAAAACTTACAAGGAAATTTGAAAAAAAAAAAAATTTGCCAAAGTTAGATATCGCAACCACACTCTATTTAACCTAGTGAATCAAAGAGATTTGCTTATTAAACATGAAAATAAACCAAGGTTAAAATTGCATTAAAAGATTGAAGAAATCTAGATTTAGCAATATCTATTAAAGGGTTTTTTTAGATGTGCGTAACAAAGTTAAATTCCAAATTTTAAAACAAAATAAGAAAAAGAGGTGGAAATTGAAAGATTGTGGTTGAATTCATGTGACAAGTTTCTTAGTTTTCCTTAAAGCGAGTTATTTGGGCCAATGGAGTTTAAAGGAGGTGAATAGAAGGGTTTCAAGACCCCATATAAGCTTGGTTGAAGAACTCGACCAAATGCAATATTTGGTGATAGCCAATAGTATCTTTAATAGTTCGAAGTGTTGGATTCACAAGATACATGCAGAAACTCTATATTTATTATATAGGAACAACAAAGTGTATAATTTCAAATAATTAAAACATACTTGCTTTATGCTAGTAACTTGCAACAAATAAATGCAAATTTAATGAGTATTACCTTAACCTGTTGGAGCAACAAATACCACCAACATTTAGTTCGTGTTGTTTTATAATTCACATCTTCAAAAAAATATTCTTAACTCATAACTCATATAAAAAATGTTGAAATAAAATCTATAAAAACAACAACAACAACTTACGTTATTCACAAATGTTTTTTCTCCCCATACAATGGGAAAGAATCTCTTTACAGCGAAAAAGAGACTCTTTATAGAGAAAAAGTTTAACAACCTTCTTAAATAAAACCGTAACATAATCAACAGTAACAACTTTAACTCAACTTCTTCATAACATGGTTAAAAGGCATCCATAATAATAAAATAATGCCCCATTATGATGTGGGGCAACCTCCACCCAACGCAAAGCAATAAAGGTTTGACTTTGAATAAATATTTTCCATGACCAAAGAATATTTAAAGGTTATTTAATTAATTCGTGGCTAAGATGAGATCATCACTTGAGTGGGGGCGAATTCTAATGAGAGTTGTATGTTGTGTGAGGGAGAGCTCACATTTGATGGGGAAGGCTCATCCCATTATACTTTATTAAACCAATGTTGCCTCCTTTTATTATTTCGTGTCCCTTTTTATAAAGCTTGGTAAACCATGTGAGAGTGGGTCAATCTATGAAAAAGGTAACCTTTTAATAAAATATTTTTTTATATTGAGGCGCTTTCTACAGCTTAAATGGGT
>LPNX010209462.1:182624-205409 GCA_001517045.1 Pseudotsuga menziesii | reverse complement strand
GGCCAAGGCTAAGATCATCTCTCGTGCTCACTTTGGCAAAATACAACTAGCAAGAAACCATGGGCCACTTAAACCATGTGCTTTAAACCACTTACATCCATGCTCATTCTCAAGTCAAGGTTAACCCTAACATGTAAATGTTCATTTTTAGTTATAAAGAAAATCAAGTCATTTCTCAAAAACATTTGGATAAATGTTTAAAATATTCATTTGATGGTAAAATGATTTTCAAATTCCAATTTATTCTGGAAATCTAAGTTTTAAAATTTTATATGGATTAGTTTACTCATTAACGACTCTTGACATTCATTATTAGTTTTAAAGAGAGACAAGTAAAGCAATTTTTGGAAAACTATTTGATTAAATAATTATTAATGTTACTCACCTCATTCTTCTACTCATATTTACCCTATTTTGAAATTACTTAAGCAAGTTGACCATTTCCCTCCCAAGTAGGAATACTTATTAGACATTTTTGTAAATTAAAAAGAGTTGGCATCTCAAGAGAACTTGATCCCTCTCGGCACTTGGTAGATCCATAGTTAAAATGGATTTATACTGGTTATAAACACATGTGACAAAGTGAAAGCCCTCATAACCACTTTATGAGGCATAACTTCAAGTGACCATGTAGAACCATCTTCAATCTTTGACCATGTGTGCCAACCAATGTTAAATTGGTTTCAAGTGTTAGGGAACATCATCTAAAGAATATTACTAAGTTTTAGATGATAATAAAGTAAAGAATATTACTAAGTTTTAGATAATAATAAAGTATGATTTAGGAAAACAATTTAATTATATGCAAACATTAATGTTAAAGACTATTATGTGCATTTTTATAACTCATTTAATTAATTATCTCAATAATCTTAAAACTATCATGGTGCAACAATAATTAATCTAGATTTCATATTATACCCCTTGGACTACGTGAACTTCCTAAGTTTCTAAGCAAAGTGAGGGTAATGAAGTGAGTGTAATGTAATGATAGGGAATTGATTGTAATGTTAAGGAAAGGGTTTAGAGAATTAATTATCATGAGAGTGTCTAAGTCTGCCCCTTAGCTTTCAAGAGCTAGGGGTGATTAATTTTCTTCCATATGTGTGCATTAGAAGGGAATAACTTTTCTTGAGTTACCCTTTCCTTGTCCCATTTTTTACAATCTTTTTTATTTCTTTTTATTTTTCCTCTTATATTATTTTATCCTTTTGTTTGGCTCAATCTCTTTCTTTTGATCTAGCTATGATAAGTTGGGACATAAGGACCATGGCTTTTGCAAGGGGACATATCTCACGTTCATCATTAAATTTCATTTCCTTTAGTATACTTTGACTCTTTTAACTTTGATTTAGGCACCAAACATTGGATACATAGACCTTAGAACATGACATATAATTAGTTAATTGCAAAAGGGGGACATGATGGAAGTGAGTGAAGTGGTATGATATGAAAAATGGCTAGGTAAAATGTTGCTAATGACATGAAATGAGGGTCACACTTACTTAAATCCCTGGGGGCATACCTAATCCCATAAGGTCATACACTTAATCTAATTGAGGAAAAGGAATTATAACCATGTCGTGATGGCCCTAAGCTATTGAAACAATATTTGAGGGCGTATGAGTCATTATATAGTAACACTTTTGACCTTCTAGTGTTATGTCCACACAATTATAAGAAATAATTTTACCATAAGTCAAGTGATGGTGATATGCCATAACACTAGCACCAACTGGATTTCCCTAACTGTCTCTATGAAGTGGCAAGGTAGGATGAGTAGGTTGGAAACATCTATGAGTTAGTTAAAAGTGTATTTGTCAAGTGTCTATGGGAAGACCATAGATCTCATCTATGGAACTACTAGATGTGAAGGAAGATCACATGAGGAATGGTGATCAAGTCACCCCATACATATCAAGGGGTAACATCTGGCCCCATCTATGGGACATGTCGTCAATGACAAAACGCATGAAATCCTCAGAAATATTTGGTACAAGAAACACGAACAACACTTGCTCAAACAAAAGCTCATCCATGACATGCTCCTGTCTAAGGCTCACTTCAAAGCATTAGTATGACAGAGGGACATGATCCCCCTTTGTAATGTCCCTTTTTCAAAATTTTATTACAATGACCAATTTTTCACTTTTTTCCCTATTTCGACCTTTGACTAATTTTGATGTCTAGGTCTCCAAATTGGCCCAAATTCTCCCAAATCTTATCAAAAGGTGTATGATTGATATTAAGACTTGAATATGGTGTTCATGGATGATTTATGACCCTCCAAAAAATTCTACAAGCTGGTTTAATACTCTAGCCAAGGTGGGATTTTTTACTAGCAAATTGGGGTTCCAATTCCCCCTGGGTAAATGTTGAAAATGGCTTCTGAAATGCTCCCAAACCCACTTGAATTTATGAATAGAGGAATAGGATGTTTAAGAGACATTATTAAGGTCTCATATGCATCATTATTCAGTTTATACAGTCTCTTATGACCCTCTCCCAAACAGCTACAAAATCACTAATTCGACCCTTGGGGAAATGGCATCAAATCTTCTCCAAATGCAATTAAACTGAGTAAGATGACTTCAAATTCTTAAGTGCTGAACATGAAACTTGTAATACTCATAAATGACAGTCCATTCATCATAAATATATCAGGGAGACATTCTCTCATTCGAAATAATCATCATTACCATGGCATACAACAATATAGTGGGGAAATGGTCATTGTTTGCTCATTAATATTCACTTTTACATACAACCCTTTGGTATTTCGACTTGAGGCTTTCTGAGAATGAAGAACAAATCATATTAAACTTATTACAATCAGAAATGTACCATGAGAAGCTCAAAATCATCAACATTCCATGGCATACATCAATATAGTGGGGAAATGGTCATTGCTTGCTCATTAATAATCACTTTTACATTCAACCATTTGGTATTTCGACCTGATACTTTTTGAATATGGAGAACAGAGCATATTACACTTATTATAATCATAAATGGATCGAGAGAAGCTCTCCCAAAGAGTACAATAGCTCACTCAAAGTGCAATCCCTCCATGAGCAAGAATATGTAATAAAAACTGGAAATGGTTGAAAGAAAGTGTTGCACTAGAAGGAACCACTAGTTTCCCTATAGCTTACACATGGAAATACAAACTCAATTAAAGCTCCATGTAATACCTGAGTGGCCTCTCGAAACACCAACTTGGATGGGAATCTTTCACCCTCGAAATTGGCTAAGGCAAGAAACTACTCATCCACTACCTCTCTCTTCACAAATGCAAATTTCTCAAATGATCAAAAACTCTTCCCTTGGTTGATTCTTGTATTTTATAAACATCCTTAGCCTTTTAAGGTTACCAATCCATCCACAAACTCAATCCATTTCGAATTAGGGTGTGTGCTCAAGATTTGCCATGTGTCCTCCCTTTCTTAGCCTTCCATCTTCCCCCAATTCGAGTGGGAACCCATTGAGCTTCCCCAACTCACATGAGGGACCTCTTGGATTCCATATTTCGACCTGACATGTCAGAATGGTTAGATGTCAACCTTCAGGTCTTCAATATTTCATAAATTTCATAGCATCTTCATCATTGGTGTCATAGATGTCATAGATGTTAGGGAATCTATCCCAAGTGTCCAAGAATCTCCCATTTGACTATTCCTCTCCCATGTAAGTTACATTTCCTTCCCAAATCGACCTATGAGGCATATGGCCAAGTATATTATCCTTCTAACTCATCCAAGAACATTAGGTTTCCCATGGATTCAAAATTGCAAGAGGAGGATGCCATGTGGCACCGAAATTCTAGCTTGTGTGGGCCCCATAATCTCCATGTGTCTCCATGCTCCATTGCCACTTCAATTTTCTCTTGTATTTATTTAATTAGCTCCATTATTAAATATTTATTGCATTCTAATGTCTGAACATCATTTATTAGCTCCCTTATTAAAATTCCAAATGTATCCATCCAACCTAAGGAACTAGTAGGATTGATGGAATTGTCCTCTTATGCAATTATAAAAATAGGGACATCACCCTTTGAAATATATAAATAAACTAAAATCATGAAAGTAAAAGTGTAAAGTAAATCTATCTAAATGCAATGCATGAAATAAAAAATGCATTAAATAAGACTATCACTCTATCACTCAATATGCCAGCAAATAAGCAATATGCTAAAGAGCTTATTCATTTTATCCTAACAGCCTATTCTAATATATAAATAAGAAAATGCTAAGTAAATCCAAATTTCGAATGAATCCATCTGAGCATCTCATTCGGGCCATGGCTTCATCCCCTATGCTTAATGGTGGACCAAGACAATGTACAACTTCAATCATAAGGTGAATATAGGCTAAAATATTCATAAAATTAATAACGAAAATGCACGTAAATTTAATAATGAAAATGCACATAAAATCATAGACTTGTGAAAAAACATCAACGTTCTCAAATACATGACCATCATTTCTCTTCTCAAAATCATCATAAGATGTTTAAAATATTTCAAAATTTTAAGAATAAAAACTCGCCAAATCCTCATCTTTATGATGAGTGGAATAAAAGGCTCGATCTTCGACACAAATGTTTTTAAGGGATTCTTCTTTCACATTTGCTTTTTTTTCAAGGGATTGATAAGATGTTTCTTCATCATCATATGGGTTAGTCTTCATGTTCTTTTTCAAGGATAAGCACATGCTCATGAAATACATCATGCAATTAAATCCTAAGTTCTTCTTGCTCTAGAATGACACACTGGTCTTTAGCAAAATCAATCAAGTATAGCAGTGATTCTTCTTGAGATTTGATCTCAATTAAAAGAGTCTTTGGATGTTTCTTCAAATATTATTACATCATACCTTTCATCTTAATTTTATTTTCTTTACAAATGTGAACCCTGGAGAGGCATCATGCACTCCATGTTGATCATCTATATCCATCCATGATTCTTGAAAAAATACGAGGAAAACACAAAGTGAATATATCTTCTTTGGAGGAAGATTGTAATGTCATTCCCTTGCATACTTCCTTATTAAAAAAGGGAAAACATCTTCATGATTTCATCTTTATGAACCAAATTATGCTTTAAAATAAAATCAATAAAATTTGCAACAAAGAGTGAAGGTTCATAACCATGTGTTCCATAGAGTCTAGGAGCTTGTTTTTTCCATAAATCATATTGAAATTCATCTAGAAATATCGGCATTCATGTAGAAATATTATAGTGTGTGAGAAGTCTAAAGGACCAATCAATTCATCCCATTCTTTGCAAAAAAGAGTCATACTTCATGTTTGAATTTCACAAATATTAAGCTTGCATAGCAATGCCATGTAGTGGAGTCACCAAGGTAAGCCTTCAAATGCCTTCAAACTTATTGAATGTTTTCAGCTAAACAGCTAACAATAATCTTTCAAATTTGTAAGGAACAAGGACTTCATTCTTTCCTGGAATTCCCGGATGAGATATTTAAGATGTGTCACTAAAATTTATCTCATCAAGGGTTGAATTATAATATATATATATGGAAACAACCATGTCCCCTACAATGACGCCAAAATGTTGCCACAAAAAATAGCACCCTAAGACAAGGTCTCCTAATAGGTTCTAGCCAAGTGCAACTATGGAAACTTTACAATTGTCGCCTAAGTAAAGTTTCCCTTGACTTTAAGTGAGGAATTCAATCCTACACCAAGGGGTGATTCCCTAAGGATAAACTAAGTACTCGTCTTGTGATGTGATGATTAGGTTCCTACTTGAGCTACTTTTAAGATTTGTGACATTTTTGTGAAGTGTGTTAGTGTAAAATTATTGAATAAAAGATACAAACTCTTAAATCTAAATCTCAAAAACATGTATGTAAAGAGTCTCACAGATATTCATCTTTAAGCAAGGAAGTTCATCCCACACTAAGGGGGGATTCCCTAAGAGACAACTAAGTACGTGTCTTGTGATGTGATGATTAGGTGCCTTCTTGAGTTACTTTTAAGATTTGTTAGATGTTTTTGAATTTTGTTCGCGTAAAAGTGTTGAATAAAATATACAAACCCATAAATCACAAAAATATGTGCGTAAAGCTTCTCACAAATATTCACTTGCATGGAAAGAAAAGGTGGCATGAAGTAACGGTAAAAAAATTTAAGACTTTATATGAAACATAAATTAAACTTCATGAGTCCATTTATAAACATACCATTAACAAAATTATTTCAAAATTCAAGGAGAATGTTATACTTCCTTAAGATATGGTTAGATGGTTACCAAAGGGTGGCATGTGCACTTTAAACAAAGTCGCGGATCCATTAACAACTACAATATAGTCTTAGTGTTGGATAAAATCTCAAGATATGGGGTTTGATGGAACACAGGTAGAGAGATGCAACTTGCTCCTTTCTGACATTAGATCGGGTCACATTTGTTTAAGGGATGAAGAAGATGAGGTAGTTTGTACTTTTGGAAGATTGGGATGTGTTTATATTGTTAAACTAGGATACCTAGCTCTACAGAGTCTAGGTACAACAAAGGATTCTTAGTGGAGCCAGTAAAACATGGAAAATAAAAGCACCTCCTAAGGCACTTTTATTTTTCTGTTTGGTTATTAAGAAGTGAATCTCAACCTGGAAACAACTCCAGAGGAGAGGATTTGTAGGACCTGGTATTTGTATATTGTGTTTCGAAGATTTAGACTCCATTGAGAACTTGTTCTTTTCATGTAATATCACCAAAAAGGTTTGGAAGGAAATAGAAATACCATTGGGTTTGGGTCCTTTGTCGAACCAAGACTGCTTGGAGAATAGCTTCTGCAGTTATTTTCTGCAACATGAATTAAAATAAGTTCAAGCTTTGCCTCTACTACTGACTTGGGGAATCCAATTTATTTGGAAAGAAGTTATCTTTGAAGGTCGACCATCACAAACACGCGAAATTTCTCAGTAGGCCCTTGGTCTTCTTCATTTCTACAAGCATTTGAGTAAGCCTTTAAATTGCCAAGGACATTCACTACTATGGATATAAATAAAGTATATCCTTGGGGTTTTTTGAATGGAGCGTGCCAAGGAACTGAATGCTCTATGGGATTGGGATTCATCTTACATTTGTCAGATAGTCACTTTTGGACTAGAATGACCAATATCATCCAGGGTTTGAATAATGAAGGTGAACTTAAGGCTTTGTTATTTTTACTAAAATATGCAAAAGACGGGAACATTGCTCATATTCATGTTTTTGAGAACTCCCCTATGACCATTAACTAGATGAATGATAACGTGCAAGTGGTTAGTATGGGTCTAGAGCAGGTTTCTCATCAATTAAAATAGTTACTTCCTTTGTTTGGCTTAACTCCACATTTCTACATATCTATACGGACTTAAACGTACATGTGGATTATTTGTCAAAGGAAGCTTTGCATTTGGAATACAAGAAATTGGTTATAACCTAGTACCAAGAGGGTCGGGCAATCTCTTGAGTTGAAGGATATATTTTTTACTTATGATGAGTTCACTATTTGAGATATTTATCTTTTGTTTATAGTAAGTCTATGTTTGAAGGACTTTTTCAATACTCCGGGAAGATGGAAAGTAAGGGATAATTTTTTGCTATTGTTTAAAGTAAGTCGGGTTTCTTTTGAAGAACTATTTGTATATTTCTACCTCAGTGGGTCTGTCATGACAACTTGGCATTGTGCTTTTGCACCTTGGATTGTACTTTCATTTTGGCTGAAATAGAAAGTATGTTTGTTTTGTTTTGTGGGAAAAAATTTATTATTTTAGATTTATCAAGTGAATATAACAAGAAAACTTAAATATGGAAATAACTAATTACTTGATTTCACTTAATGTTATGTCCAAAAGATGACAAGACTTGTAAGAAATAATTAGTGGATGATTTAAACCACGAGAAAGAGAAAGTGTAAACATTGACAAGTATGTTTCAAATCTCTTTAAACTAACACATGTAAGTAAAATTTGAAAGTAACAAAAATGAAAATATCATATCCATCCCAAATATCTCTTGTCCTAAAGTTGGAATTGCCAATAGAACAAGAGATTCATACTTCATAATCTTTATTACACAATCCTTTTCGTTGTTTACTAACCATACACAAGGAATATGCAATATAAAAATGTTGATAAACAATAGCAACAAGTTTAGATCTAATAGACGATAACAAAATGAATTATTTTAGATTTAAAACTTGGAAGGAAATCTAGAAAATAATTTGCCAAGAAATATCACAACCACACTCTATTTAACCTTGGTGATTAAAAGAGATTTGTTTATAAAACATGAAAATATACCAAGCTTAAAATTGCCTAAAAAGGTTGAAGAAATCTAGATTTAGCAATATCTATTAGAAGGTTTTTTTAGATGTCATCAGCAAAGTTAAATTCCATATTTTAAAACAAAATAAAAAAATAGGTGGAAAATGAAATTTTGTGGTTGAATTCATGTGACAAGTGCCTTAGTTTTACTTAAGCAAGTTGTTTGGGCCAATGGAGTCCAAAGGAGGTGAATAGAAGGATTTGGAGACCACTAATTAAGCTTGGTTGAAGAGCTCAACCAATGCAGTAATTGGTGATAGCCAATAGCCTCTTCAATATTTCCAAGGGTTGAATTCCAATTGTTGGATCCACAAGATACATGAAAAAACACTAGATATATGCTATAGAAACAACAAAGTGTATAATTTCAAATGTTGAAACATACATTCTTATGCTAGTAACCTAAAACAAAGGAATGAAAATTTTACAAGTATTACCTTAAGCTCCTAGAGAAAAATAAACCAAAGGAAACCATCAACATGTAGCTCATATTTGTTAATGAAAAGGAATGGAGGTCCTTATAACAACGTTTTCGAATTATGCCAGGATAATGTAGAACAAGTTGGATTATTACTATGATTTTAAGCCTATCTATACAATAAAAGGAAAAATATACAAGATTTATACTAAAAGAAAATATAAAAGATTCCGTGTACTTCAAAATAAAATAAAAGAGTGTGTGTTGTTATAAACAAATTGTGCAAAAGAGACTAAAAATACACAGAGAAAAGACCTGATAGTATCTCAAAAGTAAAACCAAAATGAGACAAAATCAACAACATGTTTTATTAATTTTCATTATGAGTTACAATTGAATTATTCATTTTCATATCCCTGTGAGGGTAAGGACCTGTTACCAGTTGAAATGGCAGTTCTTGCCACTGATAAGCATATGCGAGACAAGTGACCACTGTCACCTTAGTCACTTATCCCTAACTACTTTGGAAGTTGTAACCTCCTAGGGGAGAGCCCTATTCGACTCTGCGAAAGACACTAGACACAAAGATAGATCTTGCACACATGTATGTTAACGGCCAGTGCCGAATGGAGTCGAGAAGAATAATGAATAAGTGAATAATTTAACCATTGTTATCTAACTATGACTATGCAATTATCTAGTTGCAAGCAACAAGTAAACAACTCAAAATAATATAATGGAGTCGAGAAGAATAATGAATAAGTGAATAATTTAACCATTGTTATCTAACTATGACTATGCAATTATCTAGTTGCAAGCAACAAATAAACAACTCAAAATAATATCCTAATATACAAATAATAAAACGATAATCAAAGTTAAAATATGCAAATACCAAAATAATAATTAACTAACTAAATACCAAATAACCATATATCAATTTAAATGTTTATGTTATCAAATAAATAACTCAAATAACAACAATTAAAAGTATAAATATACCTCATAAAATAACAATAATTATTAATGCAAATAACAACTCAAAGACGCAAATAACTAAATAATCGATTTACATATTATAATTGATAACCAAACATGCTAATGTATATATTAAAAAAACTATTGGTAAAACATACAAATTAACAAACATACGTAATATAATAAAGCAAAATATCAGAAAACAAATATCAAAATCTAAATTAATAAACCACCCAAAAATGAATATGTTGTAAAATGAGTCGTAAATAAATATAAACTTAATAAACTATATATGTTTTTAAAAAAAGGAGAGACGCATGGACCTTATGCAAAGGAGCATCCGAAAGACTCGCTCGACGTGACGAGGAGGCAGTCGACGAGGGAAAAGGAGGCTGGCAGCAATGCGGTATGTGGGACTCGGGAGATAGGTTAGCGCGCATAGGAGAGAGGGAGGCTCGCGCGGGGATAAAAGCAGCGAAGGGTGGAACGCGCGAAGAGCTAGCTGCGAAGGCTAGTAGCCGAGAAGGTGGAGATGACTCAGGGCTGATGGGACGGTGAGAGGAGGTGATGGAGCTGGAAGCTTGGGAGATCGCGGTCGGCGAGGTAGTGCTGCAGACCGTAGGTGGAGAGAGTGGTCGGCAGCTGTGGGTGGAAGGTGACAGCTGCGAAGGGAAGAGAAGCTATGTCACCAGCTAAATTAACCCTAGCCTAGCTAAAATTAACCATAAACTATCCAAAACTAATCTAAACCTAAGAATTAACAATAAATTAGATTTTGTAGGAAGAATTGTGAAAACCTATGAAAACCCTACCACAAGCTCTACCTAACCTAGGGAATCTAGGGAGGATGACCTACCCAAAGAGGAAGGAATCTTAGGTCAACAACTATCATGAAAAACTAAGGAAAAACCCCAGAGGACTCTCACGAGAATACATCTCTCTACTTGGTAAGGTGACAAGAAGGCTGGAATCTACCTATCCTATGAGAAAATGCAGCACCAAGGAAACCATTTAGACGAGAACAAGCATTAAATACCAGCAATCAAACAAAGAGATAAGAATCCAGACCTCAATGTGCTCGTGTTTATCCAACAAATCAGAACATCACCTCGCAAAGAATTTCACCAAAGAAGATCAAGAACAACTTGCATAACCAGAAAACTTCCTTCCTTCCTCAAGAGAGGCACATCACTCCATAGAGAAAACCCTAAGTAGGGTAAAACAAGTGCATAATGTATTATCCCATAAGTTCTTATTTAAATTGAAAGGGAGGAGATCTATTTATATGATCTCACACTCACTTATCCAGGCTTACATGCCATAAAACAAGTAAATTTATAATTATTTAATGTCAAGTTAAATTTAAAATAATAAACTATAGACTAAGGTAGGCTACCTGGGGCATTTGCACCCCTAGGTGCCAAAACATGCTCAAATTATTCGCTTCGAATGAAAGACCGGAGCGGGATGGAGGGAGGGCGTTATGCCCCATCTAACCCCTAGAAGACTGTAAAATCCTTCAACTCAAAGCATGGAAACAACCTGGCATGGAGGATATCTTCCTCTGAGAAAAGAAGGCGAGGGAGAGCAAGGACCCACTAACTGAAAGGCCAGGAGGTTGAATGAAGTGGTTGTAATTGAATACTAGTGTCTCGTGGTTGAAGCAGAGGCCACTAGAGCACGCAAGAAAGGAATGGGGCCATGAGACCCAGTAGTCAACCTTTAGGGGGGCCATACACCAACCCTGAGGTTAAAAACCTCTTTAACGGGTAGTCAGCAACGCCATTAAGCCATAGTACCCTTAAAGGGGGACAAAAGGGTTTGACCATGACCGCCATCGCTTAGTAACACCCCTCCTGGTTGAAAAATTAACCCTCTCTCCCTGGGGTACACCTGAAGGTGCGTTGGGTACAAGTGCAGCGTAACACTGACTCCAACTGCAGGACGAGTGCTCTTCTCGCGAGAGCTCGAGAACCTGTGAATATGCCGGTACCTGTAGACCTATACACATATCAAATTACCGAGAGATTAAAAACATCTAGAGGCAAACACTTCCGTCCTGCCTTGCTCACAAAGTGAGGGAAACAAACTAAGAACAATAAACCAACTAGACATGAAAAGACATGAAATGCAATGTACAGAAATATGCCTAATGCAACTAACCCTGCCTACTCTAAACATCGTAATCAAAACATGTTAAGTGAAATCATACCACCAATGTGGGCCATTTAAGTAAGCAATTCATACATGTCATCTTACCTTTGTCCTTTAGTGTAATCCAAGACAATACCTCATTGATGATATGTCGAGGTTGTACCAAGATCTTTATCTTGATGAGTACAGGAAACCAAACCTTTTTAAGAACTTGGAAGACTTGAAACCAATGCCATGGAGAAGCATCACTTTGACAAGATTTTTCGATCCATTCTTCTAGTGGGCTTGTGTATCGAATACCTCCATCATAAATATCTTCAAAAAAATTTGGCCTGAAACTCGCCCATGAATCCTGAACTTAGGAGACTATCCATGGAGCTGGACTTCGTAAATCTTCACATGTGAGCCGCAACCTGTCTCTACATTTACTTAAGTTTTTCTTTATACATACAGGTATATCGCTTATCTTTTCCACAATCATGTTAGTAACCCCAATAATCCTTGAACTCTTAAAATTGCCAACAATATAATCCATACCCTCATGCTTCAAATGAAAAGATAAACATAAAATATTATGAAACCGAGGGATTAAGATCATACCTTCCCACCTACCTTCCTTGGTCTCGTTGAGATGTATCATTGAGGGCTTGTCGGTGTAGGGTAGAGCAGGTTGAACAACTTCTTCTGGGCATCTTGAGGGGTGCAGCTCAAAGTGATAACCTAGGCTCACCATATGTTGAATATCTTCAAAAGAGTCATGTGTGTGACATGCTTCCCTGCTGCAGGATGAGTATGGAAGTGACATCATGGAAGAATCATCAGAGACACAAAGTTCCAAGTCTTCAAAATTTTCATCATAATGGGCCATATAACAATTATCTGCAAACTCTGCTATTGTTCCATCTTCAATTATGGTGGCAAATGGGTTGAGCCATTCTTCGTCATTAGCCTCATAAGGGGAAGGAATGATCATATCTCTTTCTACATGGTCTTCATAAGTTATGTCTTCAACATCCCTGCTGAAGATGACTGAGAGTTCCTCATCCCAGATAGTGTCAAGTTCTGGCTCTTCGTGAGTAACTTCATCAAGCTGCTCTTCCTCACCGCAACACATGGAGACAATGCTACCTGGTCTCGAGGAATCATATAAAGGTGGACCCACAAATCTCCAATAACCATCGTCCTCGAAATTCCCCTTTTTATGTTCCCAAAGATCCAGTATGTCATAAGGAACTTCAATCTGTTGGAGGGGAGAACTCATCGTAACCTTTTGTTCCTCAGCTTCTTCAATTAGGACTTCTGGATCGTCATAAACACAACCATCATCGTATTCATCTGCTTGGGAAGCTTTATCATCTTGAATAATGGTTGCTTCGACCTGATCTTCACTTTGGACTTCCTTACTGAACAAATCATTTGCATGCTTGACATGAGGTATCCATTTATCACGACTCCCTGAATCCCAGCGATTACAGAACGTTTCCATCAATTTTGCAAATGATGATATCATTCCTTTATCTAGTCCCACAAACCAAGCAAGGGCCTCGCCTCCCAGGTGGAGGAAAAATGATCGCATGTAAACATATTCTTCTTCTTTGATACCATATTTTGAATCCATAGTCATAAACCATTCCACATGATGTGTGGCATTATCATGATCAACCTTGAAGGTATGTTAGAATGCCTCTGGTAACTCATCTGAATAATGTGGGAAAGCTAATAGATCAAGAGGAGTGAAACCATATTCCATTTCTATAGTAGTCGGATTATCAGGATCTTCAAACTCGAATGGAATATCATCTATGGTTCATTCTCTCACATCATCTTGAGCCTAGATCTTTCCCAAGGTTTTTTCCCATATCGTGTCGATCATGGCCTTTCTTTCCTGTTCTTCTACACCGTAATCCCAGTCCGTGCTGAATGCATCAATAAATTTCCCAAGAGAAGAAAATCTTTTGCAAGGGAAGCCTTCATACCAATTTCTGACATATAAGTTGACTTCAAGGTGAAGGGACAACAGGAATAGCCTCATCTTGATATCTTCATGCACAATGTTACTTGCCCAGATGAATTGCATGAATACCTGCACATGGGATGTTGCATGATTCTGATACTGTTGGAAAAATGGGAATAATGCCTTCCCATCGTCTTTAATGGTGTGCTTGTGTGGGAAACCTGGAACGCATGAGAAGTCCAATATGTCCATCCACAATTCATAACCGGATTCCATCTCGTTAGGCTTCCCTGTCTTTATAGAGTACTTGTTTTATTTTTCTTCGATTGGAGTCGCCAGGAGAAACCTGCCAAGTTAGTTAAACAAATCTCACCAAAGTACTAAATAAAACAAGGGTGTACCTCGTAGATGGGACAGACTGAGCTCAGAGTGTTAAGCCTTGCTGAGCTTCTTCTTTGTGGAGTCGTCAGGTAAGATCTGCAAGATTAGTCCTCAATAATATTTTCAAAATACCTAGAAAGACTTACCTCAATTTTTCTTACCGAATGTCGGTCTTGCTAGGGTGTGAATGACTCGGGATCACCCGCTTCAAATTTGAAATGGTCCCCGGCAACGGCGCCAAAATGATACCAGTTGAAATGGCAGGTCTTGACACCGATAAGCATATGTGATACAAGTGACCACTGTCAACTTAGTCATTTATCCCTAACTGCTTTGGAAGTCGTAACCTCCTAGGGGAGAGCCCTATGCGACTCTGCGAAAGACACTAGACACAAAGATAGATCTTGCACACATGTATGTTAGCAGCCAGTGCCTAATGGAGTCGAGAAGAATAATGAATTAAGTGAATAATTTAACCATTTTTGTTGCCAAATTTCTGTGGTGATAGGTTGTTGGAGATGTAATTGGAAAAACCATAGTATCGAAATGACGAGGTCGACGTTTCGAATCCATATCAGGATCTGATGATGGATCCTGATATGGATTCGAAACGTCGACCTCGTCATTTCGATACTGTGGTTTTTCCGATTACATCTCCAACAATTTAACCATTGTTATCTAACTATGACTATGCAATTATCAAATAATAAAAACGATAATCAAAATTAAAGTATGCAAATACCAAAATAATAATTAACTAACTAAATACGAAATAACCATATATCAATTTAAATATTTATGTTATCAAATAAATAACTCAAATAACAACAACTAGGAGTATGTATATACCTCATAAAATAACAATAATGATTAATGCAAATAATAACTCAAATAACAACAATTAGGAGTATGTATATACCTCATAAAATAACAATAATTATTAATGCAAATAATAACTCAAAAGACTCAAATAACTAAATAATCGATTTGCACATTATAATTGATAACCAAACATGCTAATGTATATATTAAAAAAACTATTGGTAAAACATACAAATTAACAAACATACTTAATATTATAAAGCAAAATATCAAAAAACAAATATCAAAATCTAAATTAATAAACCACCCAAAAATGAATATGTTGTAAAATGAGCCGTAAATAAATATAAACTTAATAAAGTATATATGTTTTAAAAAAAAGGAGAGCCGCATGGACCTTATGCAAAGGAGCATCCGAAAGACTCGCTCGACGTGATAAGGAGGCAGCCGACGAGGGAAAATGAGGCTGGCAGCAATGCAGTATGTGGGAGATAGGTTAGCGCACAGAGGAGAGAGAGAGGCTCGCGCGGGGATAAAAGCAGCGAAGGGTGGAACGTGCGAGGAGCTAGTAGTCGAGAAGGTGGAGATGAATCAGGGCTGATCGGCCGGTGGGAGGAGGTGATGGAGCTAGAAGCTTGGGAGATCCCGGCCTGCGAGGTAGTGCTACAGGCCGCAGGTGGAGAGAGTGGTCGGCAGGTGACAGCTACGAAGGGAAGAGAAGCTATGCCACCAGCTAAATTAACCTTAGCCTAGTTAAAATTAACCAAAACTATCTAAACCTAAGAATTAACCATAAATTAGATTTTGTAGGAAGAATTGTGAAAGCCTATGAAAACCCTAGCACAAGCTTTACTTAACCTAGGGCATCTAGGGAGGATGACCTATCCAGAGAGGAAGGAATCTTAGGTCAACAACTATCATGAAAAACTAAGGAAAAACCCTTGAGGACTCTCACGAGAAGACGTCTCTCTACTTGCTAAGGTGACAAGAAGGCTGGAATCTACCTATCCTATGAGAAAATGCAGCACCAAGGCAACCATTTAGACGAGAACAAGCATTAAATACCAACAATCAAACAAAGAGATAAGAATCCAGACCTCAATGTGCTCATGTTTATCCAACAAATCAGAGCATCACCTCGCAAATAATTTCACCAAAGAAGACCAAGAACAACTTGCATAACCAAAAAACTTCCTTCCTTCCTGAAGAGAGGCACGTCACTCCGTAGAGAAAACCCTAAGTAGGGTAAAACAAGTGCATAATGTATTATCCCATAAGTTCCGATTTAAATTGAAAGTGAGGAGATCTATTTATATGATCTCACACTCACTTATCCAGGCTTACATGCCTTAAAACAGGTAAATTTATAATTATTTAATGTCAACTTAAATTTAAAATAATAAAATATAGACTAAGGTAGGCTACCTGGGGTATTTGCACCCCCAGATGCCAAAACATGATCAAATAAGTGATTCGCTCTGAATGAAAGACCGGAGCAGGCTGGAGGGAGGGCGTTATGCCCCATCTAACCCCTAGAAGAATGCAAAATCCCTTAACGCCCTCCTCAAAGCATGGAAACAACCTGGCATGGAGGATATCTTTCTCTGAGAAAAGAAGGCCAAGGAGAGAAAGGACCCACTAACTGAAAGGCCGGGAGGGTGCATGAAGTGGCTATAACTGAAGACTAGTGTCTCGTGGCCGAAGCAAAAGTCACTAGATCACGCAAGAAAGGAATGGGGCCATGAGACCCAGTAGACAACCTTTAGGGGCCCCTAACACCAACCCTGAGGTTAAAAACATCTTTAACAGGCAATCAGCAACGCCATTAAGCAATAGTACCCTTAAAGGGGGACCAAAGGGTTCGACCATGACCGTCATCACTCAGTAACAACCCTCTTGGTCAAAAAATTATCCCTCTCTCCCTGGGGTACACCTGAAGGTGCGCTGGGTACAAGTGCAACGTAACAGGACCAAAAATGGTACCTAGAAATCAGAGGTCAAATGAATCTGCATCACACTAATTCTTACTTTCAACAAGGAAACTTCAACTCTAAGAAGACTAAGAAATGAATAAATCGGAGATGAAATCTGAGTTGGAATAAAAGAAAACCTTTTATCAAAGTTTATTTTTTCTCCTCCCTCTTTCCTTCTTTTTCTTTGCGCCTCCCTTTTAACTTTAGAAAAGAAGTTAAGGTAGTTGAAAAACTACCTTTTAATTAAGGCCAAAGCAAACCTTTTATCAGAGTTTCTTTTATCAAACTTAGTCTTCTTTCTATGATATTGACGACAGCTTTTGGTTCTAAAAAAAGTTCACCCTCTTCGTCCAAGGTAGGAATGGTCGTTTGAGCAGGTTGATGTTGACCCAACATTTTTTTTAGATTCGAAACATGAAAGACGTGAATTCTACTCGTGTCTGGTAACTTCAGTTCATATGCTACTATACTAATCTTTCGGATAATTTGATATGGTCCATAAAACTTGGGGGCCAATTTATTATTTCCTTGTTGCTTAAGTGACAATTGCTTGTGTGGATAACGTCTTACAAATACCCAATCTGCAACTTCAACCTCCCCTTCTATTCTATGTTGATTTGATTGCTACTTCATACGATTTTGTGCAATGGTTAAATTATCCTTTAATACTTGCATTACTTTTTGGTTTTCTTCAAGTTGACTCCTTACTGTTGGTACTTTTGCATCCCCTTGAACGATTTCTTCCATATGGGAGGTTCATACCCGTACAAGACTTGAAAAGGTGTCATCTTAACTTACGTGTGATAGCTAGAGTTGTACCACCATTCTGCAAGATGTAACCACTGTAACCATTTGGTCTGCTTGTCAGTGACAAAACTACGAAGATAGGCTTCCAAACATTTGTTGACAATTTCCATTTATCCATCTATCTAGGGATGATAAGTTGAGTTCCTATTAAGGGTGACTCCAATTTGTTTGCAAACTTCTATCCAAAAATTGCTTGTGAATTTGGCATCTTTGTCGCTAAGGATGATTTTTGGAAATCCGTGTAATTTGTAAATATTTTTACCGAATACTTCAGTGATTTGTTTAGTAGAGTCAGTGTTGGGTAAAATTATTACTATTTAATTTACCTTAATTTAATTATCGACCGGAATACGTATACTTGGAGCTGCTACACCATATGTGCGGGCAAAGTAGTTTCAATGCTCATATTTAAAGAAATTCTAGTCTACTCATAGACAAGAAACAAAATGTAATTGATGGGACTACTACTCTATTTAATGATCAATGCCAAGAGTTATTAGGTATGTCCTAAAGAAAGAGAATCAGCTTGCTAGTCCTTATCTTACAACATACAATACTGTCAACTCCAATGTAATCTACAGCAACATTAAGCTATGCTAGTTATCGATCTGTTCTTCAAGGCAAGCAACCAAGCAAGTAAATAGCTTAGTAAAGGAAAACCCTAGTTCCAACCTTACCTACAAAATGAATATGCTGAGTTAATCCTAATGATCTTATATCGTATCTAAGACTGCACCCATCAACCCTAAAGAATCTGATGCCAAAATTTATACAAACATTTCTCGCTCTCAAACAACTGCTGGAATGGAATCTGTCTTGCTGCTAACAACAAGTACACTCTACAAAAACATATTGGAACTATTCAGAAAATATACATTCCATTCTTATTTGCATGTCCCATAAGACTGATATTCAAACCCTAAGAAGCAATGTTGTTACCTATTAATGAACCATGACTCTTTTCCTTAATTTCATTCAATACCATGAAGTAAACAAAAGCATGACTCAAACCCCTATCTAGCCAATTCGAAATGTTGTTTGGAAAAAACCATAGATACTCTGTAAACTAAGATCTTTAAACCCTCTGTGGATTCAATAGGTACTGCAAGTTCTTTCACACTTTTAAAAACAATACAATCCAATTCCTTCAAATACTCCACAGTTTTATAAATTCTATAACCCTGAACGGATTCTTAACAAAGATTGTAACCATCAAATACTCAGTATCACGCTGGACGTAAAAGAAGCATGAAATCTAAATCCACTTTCAGTCCTTTGTTCAATTGATCCTACAGCAAACTAAATACAATCAAATTCATCATACACATCGTAATGACATCGAACTAGTTCTATGTAAACGCGAATCTCATTCCCAAATCACAAGTGAATAAAGCTATTGGCATTCATCTACGAAAACAGTCTTAAAATATGTAATCTGACTTTACTTACAGCAAAAGAAAACAATGATATGCACAGTTGGTCAGAGTTGAAGGTGGGCCCTGCCTTCAACGCCTACAAGTCTGAAATCAAAGCCTTAAGGAGGTAAACGCTTGATCAATTAATAAAAACAGAGTTACAGTGTCTTCTCTGTGTGTATCTCCCTACTTAGGGTCTCAAGTTACATTTTATACTTGAAATACAAAATAAAATCGACCTTGGAGCAAGGATCGACCATATCCAAACAACTCTACACCTATCTCGGCATACATGAACCAAAAGATTGGATTCAAATCCTTTGAGATCCATACACTGCTAAAGATGGAGGGCAACAACGCCTTGAGCACAGGACAACCACGAAAAAACACTTGAATAATCTTCACATGTATCTGGAAAGCGATGTGAACCCAAGAGAGACATCTCCTCTGTGGACAAAATCCCCCAAATTTCTGGTTCAGTCAACATGTATCTTCTAAGCACTGGTACAAGCGTTGGGTCGAATAACCAATAGACCACTATATGAAAGAAATAAAGATTCATTAATTGACCAATTATTAAATGAAAACCAAAGGTTTCATTACATACATAAAAACAAAGCAAAATAATAAATAAACAATGAGAAATATTAAAAAGTCACCTACCAAAACACCTTGCAATGTTGCTCTTCAAAATGCATAACTATGCACAAAACATCACTAAATAAAGCTGATTATTACTTGATTTCATGAGACTTGAAACTAGAAAATATAGTGCTGAACAGTCAAAATAGGAGGCCATCATCTCCCCTAGACTGAAGATCTTGCATGTCCATATGCAAGAAAGTTCGAGACAGACAAAATTTGAAACTCAATCTTTGGATTAAACTCCAGAAACTGAGGCTGAAGTATTAAACAGGACTTGTACTTGAGGAGGAGAGGAAGCTGTTTGCTGTCGTACACTAATCAATTTTTCAAAATGTTTGTCCTTGTTCTTTAACTGTTTCCTAAGACTGCGATTAGACCCTGTAATATCATCAACTAAGGTTTGTAAAGAAGCTACCTTAGCTTTCAAAATTGCATTTTCTTGCTTGATAAATCGGTCCAATCTAACATACTCCTGTAATTTCTTTGTCAACTTAAAATTTCGCTGCCGGAAATAGTCAACTCCCTGAGCTGAAGCATCTGACCGGTGAGATTTAGCAGACTCCGGGCCTGATTTGGAAGGTGATGCTTTAGCAGACTTTAGACTAGAGTTTGAAGGTGATGCTGGCAATGAAGGCTCATTGACAGGGCTCGGTATGGAGGAATGATGATGGGAACCATGGGAATCAGACTTATCATGGGCAGAAGAAGAAGTGGATGAGGACAACTTAACATGTACAGGTGTCTTACCTTTGGATGCCCTCTTCTTCTCTTGAACAGCCATACTACGGGTAAATCTTCGATTGGGTGAAGCAAACAAATTTTCATTACCAGACTGACCCTTTTCCCCCCCAGACTGAGAGTTTACACGCTGCCCCTTAGATCCTGGAGACTTCTTAGTATGGGATGGTCCAGCCTTCTTACTACTCTTGACAGCTGGTTCCTGAGTATGACTGGTTTGATGTTCAGAAATATTTACAGAGGAGGCTTTATCAACAAGATCAGGGATACAAGGCTCACATAGTTCATTCCCTAGGGATGATTTGAGATGAGAATTGGACAGCTCATATACAAATTGCTCCCATACCCGATCCTTCTTCTTTAACTCAGCTAAAATGAGCATCTTGATAAGCCCATGATGGTAGAGACTATGAGTAGGATTCTCTATGTTCTTCCTAACTTGCGAGGCCATCTTACCCAAGCTTTTCCAAAAATAAAATGGAAAGTTAAGAAGCTTACAGAACTCAAAGTGAGCAAGCAGGCGAAAGTGACAGGCTTTGTAGGTAGAGAATCGACCTTCACAGGTAATGAGCTTGGTGATGATCATTAAGGAATTGTAAAATTCATCTCTGACCCAGAGCTTTGAGAAGCCCTTTTCACCTTTCACAGCCAAAAATTCAGGTTTGAAGACACAGTCGTAGTCTTTTCATGGCAGCCGAAAATTCTTAAACCAACGATCCCTTGCGCGTGGGAGTCATGTAGCCAATGCAATTGACTCCTCTGTAACTGGAAACTCTAATGACCCGACCTTGGCTGTGTGCCCGTCAAAACCTAAGGCAAACTACAAGGAGACAGCATCATCGTGGCCTTGTAAATTGGTTAAGAAAGAATGCCACCCAGCCCGAATAAACATCTCTTTGCAGGCTAAAAACTCAGGCGTGGCTAATAACTGCCCATACTCCGAGGGTTCATGTCGGTTAAGCATCGTGGAGACTAGGAAAAGAGGAGACAACGAATTAACAGAGTTCATACAGTCAATTCGAAGACAATGAAAAACTTCATCAATCGTTCTCTCACTGGCGATGGTGAAAACTGGAAATAGCCCGAAAGAATAATGGCAGAGGGTGGTAATGATAACCGCGAACGTGGTAAAGAAAATCATTATAAGTTGAGGCACGTACTGCCCACGTTGCATTGGATTGTGACCATATGAACACGTTTTGATCAACCCGTAATCTTAAGACATTGTTAACCATGGCGTTGAAGAATCCCAATTGGAATAGATCAATGTTATAATTTTCATTAAGAATGACACATTGATAATATAAAATGAAGTATTGTCAAAGGTTAATGTCATGAAAATATTGACAACGGGAAAGGTGGTGTATTAACTAGATAAGTTTATAAGGTGATTATGGTACATTCCACAATGCATCAAACTTATATTAAAAGCAGAAACATTTGGTTTATAATAATGACAATTAAGACCTATCCCAACATTCATTACCTTTACCACGTAACATACCAATTTCACAATTTTCTTTCCAGTACCTCATCCGGCACCCGATCCGGCACCTCAGCCAGTGTAAGATACAAAGGTATTTTCAAGCTGACAAGGGTGAAAAATAATTACCAGCATAGCAGTGATATTAAAGCAATTGGCTTTCTCCAAAATACACCACTTGTATGAGTTGAAAAGGCAAGTAAGATGGATTGAAAATTTGTTTTACCCCAACAATCTCATGGAACAATTACCTCATTTCAAGGTTACTTCTTCACCTGGCCACACAAAAATAGAGCTGAGTCATGAAACCAATCTTTATTAACAGTACAAAAACAAAATTAATTACAATTCATAGACAATCAATCTCACTCCTGCATTCAAAGCTTCAATCATGAGCACAGACTGTTTTCTCTTTATTCATATAGAACATTTTCCACCAGAATATGTGCCTTAAAACACAAGACAAGAGGAGTACTTAAATGAAGCCAATGGTGTACTGGCCATCTTGACTCAGCTTCACACAAGACAGTTTAAGCAGTGAAAAAGAACAACCAATACTGAGGTTCACAGCTATGTTCAGTGAATCAGTAAACGTCAGTACACTCTAAAGGCATAGACCTTTTTCTGACAAGGATCAGGTAACCAAAATTTAGAGCATCTGAAGATGATTATCCACTAGC
>LPNX010209462.1:84638-182386 GCA_001517045.1 Pseudotsuga menziesii | reverse complement strand
TGAAACCAAGTCAAATGACACTAGTAACCCATAAGTTCATAAGTAAAAGCCCTTTTGAAGCTTAAATCACTCATGGAGGCAGTTCCAGGTGGATAAGCACCTGTATGGATAAAGAGGACAAGTCTGAAAAACCTAGCAGCACACATTTATTTACTTGACACAGGCATTCCAATTACCCAGTGAAACTCAAAAATTTAATTCAAATTAACACAGTCCTTTGTAAAAATAACCAATGGCTGAAAATAGGAATAGTAACAAAAAGACTTCCCTTTTGTTTTCAAAAACATCCTGAGCCTCACCGAAGAGAATATCTGCATCCTTCAAAAAGAAACCTATTGATAAAAAAAATCCTGTACATATATACAAGAAACAATTTCATTGAATGTTACTGTGAGAGAGTAAGGGATGAAGAAGTCATTTCTTCACCTACCAGCTCTAGTTCAGATTGTTGACTCATGTTATGAATGAACTCTTGCTTAGAAAGGGGTTTATGATATACCTTTAACCGATGTCCATTCACCACAAATGCAGTTTGTTCTTCATCTATTGTCCTTATCTTGATAGAACCATTATCAAAGACAGACACAATTTCATATGGTCCCATCCATCTAGTGGTAAGCTTACCTTTGAAGTGTTTAAACTGTGAGTCAAACAACAGAGCCCAATCACCTTCTTCAAAAGTCTTCTTCTTCAAAAATTTGTCATGCCATTTATTCCTCTGATTCTGTATTAAAGCAGTTCGTTGGACAGCATCTTGTCTGATTTCATCAAGCTCATTCAATTGCATCAACCTCTGCTCCTGGGCTTCATCTAAATTCAGGCTCAATTGTGCAGTAGTACGAAAGGTCTTCACCTGAAATTCTATAGGGAGCAAAACCTGCTTCCCATAAACAAGTTGATATGGGGTATGCCCTGTGGTGTTTCTCCACGTAGTTCTATAAGCCCACAATGCCTCTGGTAGCCTGTCTGCCCAGTCCTTGTGATGCATCTGCATAGTCTTGGTTAAAATGGCTTCTAACACTTTATTTGTTGACTCCACCTGACCATTTGCTTGGGGGTGATAAGGAGAAGATTTATAGTGTTTAATCCCATATTGCTCTGTCAGTGCTTTCATTGATTTAGAGACAAACTGTGCTCCATTGTCAGTTACAATTTCACGAGGAATCCAAAAGCGAGTGAAAATTTCTTCATAAATAAACTCTATGACTGATTTCTCACTGGCCCTTAATAGAGCTTTTTCCTCTACCCACTTAGTCACATAGTCAGTACAGACTAAAATATATCTCTTCTTTCGTGACATTGGTGAGATTGGTCCAACAAAGTCCAATCCCCATTTTTCAAAAGGTTCAATCTGTACCTGGGCTTGTAAAGGCATTTCATCAGCAGCAGTGGGTCTTCCCATTCGTTGGCAGCTGTCACAGCCATGTACATATTTTTCAGCATCTTTGAAAAGTGTAGGCCAGTAATACCCTTGATGTAACACCTTGTATGATGTCCGTTTGTCTGAAAAATTCCCTCCACAGGGTCCATCATGACAGGATTGAAGGATATCATACATCTCATCCTCCCTTACACACCTCCTGATAATCAGATCTAGACCAGTTCGAAAGAGGTCATTACCTACCCATGAATAATTGGCACTTTGTTGTATGATCCTTCGTTTTTCATAGGATGACAGATTAGCAAGTATTTTCCCTGTGACCAAATAATTGGCTATATCTGCAAACCATGGTGTTTTAATAGAAACAACAAATAAATGTTCATCAGGAAAGGTATCATCTACAGGAACATTATCATCAGTATGAGTCAATCTTGAGAGGAAATCTGCAACTAGATTTTCCTTCCCTGGTTTATCAACTATAGTAATGTTAAACTCCTGTAGCAAAAGAATCCATCTAGTAATTCTGCCACTAGTTATAGGTTTATTCATCAGAAATTTAATAGCACAATGATCAGTATGAACAAATACATCATAGCCAGTAATATAATGCCGGAATTTATTGATGGCATGAACTACTGCTAGAAACTCTTTTTCAGTTACTGTACAGTTGAGTTCTGCTGGTGTTAAATTTTTACTGATGAAATAAATGGCATAATAAGATTGACTTTCTTTCTGTCCAAGTACTCCCCCTAGGGCAGTATCTGAAGCATCAGTTTGTATATGAAAGGGCAAGGACCAGTTTGGCCCCCGCAGGACTGGTGTTGAAGACAATTCTGTTTTTAAAGTATCAAAGGCTGTCTGACAGTGTTGATCCCAACAAAAACCAATGTCTTTGGCTAATAATTTGAACAGTGGAGCTGCTATCTTGGTAAAATTAGCAATAAACCTACGATAGTAACCCGCATGTCCCAGAAAACTTCTGACTTCCTTTTGTGTAGTTGGTGGAGATAAACCAGTAATGATTTCATTTTTGCTAGATCTACCTTAATACATTCTGATGAAATGTGGTGCCCCAAAACAATGCCCTCAGTTAACATTATCTTACACTTTTCATGACTTAAGGCAAGATTTGTTTCTTGGCACCTAATTAAAACTTTCTCTAGGTTATCTAAGGCTTCTGTGAAATCATTACCATACACTGTGAAATCATCCATATATATTTCTACACAATCATGGACTAAATCAGCCAGAATACCTAACACTGCC
The DNA here is from genome assembly GCA_001517045.1 of Pseudotsuga menziesii. Classification (NCBI taxonomy): domain Eukaryota; kingdom Viridiplantae; phylum Streptophyta; class Pinopsida; order Pinales; family Pinaceae; genus Pseudotsuga; species Pseudotsuga menziesii. The sequence continues at coordinate 179,739 of LPNX010209462.1, read as the reverse complement.
CTCTGGAAAGTGGCAGGAGCGTTACACAACCCAAATGGTAACACCTTGTAAGCATAAGTTCCCCATGGGCAGGTGAAAGTAGTTTTTTCTTGATCCTCTGGGGCTATCCTTATCTAGTTATACCCACTGTATCCATCTAGAAAAGAAAAATATTGTTTTCCTGACAAGGTGTCCAAAACCTGATCCATGAAAGGAAGAGGGAAGTAGTCTCTGAGAGTTGCTTTGTTTAATCCACGGAAATCAACACATATTCTCCACTTACCTCCCTTCTTTGGGACAATCACCAACAGAGATACCCATTTACTATCAGAAATGGGATAGATAAAATCTGCGTCCAGCAATTTTTGTAATTCATCCTTCACAATGTCTTTAAGCGCAGGGTTCATTCTCCTTTGTGGCTGCCTTACCGATCTAATATGTTCCTGCGTATAAATATGATGGATGCATGTGTCAGGGTGAATGTCTTTCATGTCTGTATAAATCCAAGCAAACGCCCCTGACTGTGCTTTGAGTAACTTAACTAACTGATTTTGTTGGTCTTGAGACAGATTTGCATTGATAAACAAAGACCTTCCTGGACTAATCTCCATTGGTATAGTTGAGGCTCCAACCTTCTCATCTATGAATAAAACCACTGATGATGAGATGGTTGAAGGGTAGTACTGTTCTTGAAAATCTTCTGTGAAAACATGGTCTAAGTCAGAGAAGGATTGGGGGAACTCAATACTAGTAGTGGCTGAGATAAATTGATCTAGGATATCATCTTCAGTCTGGTCTTCCAGCCCCCTAGTTTGACTGATGGACAGTAAGGATTGTTCCACGTCCTCATCCCTGTAAGGACTTTCTAACCATAGCATGTTTTCTGATACATGCTATGCTGGGGGATAAATAATAAGGTTCTGTAGAGAAGTGCCATTTGATATAGTCAAAATGCCTTCTCTACAACCTATAAAGGCATTGGCAGTGGCTAACCAGGGCCTGCCTAGTATAACAGGATGTTCCCCCATTGGGTGTTTGGTTTGGAGTACCAAAAAATCCACTGGGTACTCCCAAGAAGCTACTGTGACAGTAATGTCATATAATGCCCCCACAGGTTTAACTATGCTCCTATCAACCAACTCCAAAATGGTAGGAGTATGTCTGAGGAGATTATACAACTGAAGTCTCTGCGTGGTGGTCATAGACATGACATTAATTGCAGCCCCCGGGTCAACTAGAGTGTTTCCTATTGGAATCTCATTAATGCAAATGGTCACCACTGGGTTCCCAGGATTTTCAAATTTTGGAGGTAAGGAATAGTCTGAAATATACTTGGACAGCTGGCCTATAACATGTATTGTGGGTGGATCTTTTTGTTTTCGACCAGGTTTCTTCAAGCATAATTCCCTTACCATTTTTGAATAAATAGGAACGTCTCTAATGGCCTGAAGTAATGGAATCTTGATACAAACATTTTTCAACTCATTTTCCAAATCAAACTGCGGACGAACCACAGGATTTTCTATTAATAACCTCTCTGGATAAGGAGGGTTTTTATTTAGTTGTGGCTGAGCAGATGATTGGGAATCTTGAGTTCCAAGCACTTGAGTGTTTTTTGAGGCAATCTGCACTTCTTCCTCTGGAATTTCTTTTTCAGTGCTTTCTTCTCCATACTCTTCTTGAATAATCACTGCTGGAGGAGTTTTATTTAATATTTTCCCAGACCTTAATTTTATTTCCTGTATAGGAGCTGAATGAATCACATAAGTTAGGGCCATTTGTATTTCAGCATTATGAAGAGGCTGGGATGGTCTGTTGCTAGGGTTTGGGATAGGTTGAGCTGGCAACAACGTGGGTCGAGGTGGGTTTGGATTTTGATACTGTTGTGGAACTGGGGGTATAGGAGGAAGTGCAGGTGGTGTAAATCCAAGTAATAGTTGTTCCATATTCGGGGGCATTGGACAGTAACTAGGAGGGGTGTGTAATGGGGTTGTTGGTTGTGTTCCTCCATAGGACTGTCCCTGAAGTCCCCCATAGGACTGTCCTCACCAGCCGTGCTGCCATGGTTGGGTCTGAGTAGGCTGAGAAGGCCAATTCTGCCACATTTGTGGACTCCATGGCTGCTGATATTGCTGCATGGGATAGTAATATGCAGGGTTTGGAAAAACAGGTTCTGGATACATGTTTTGGTGTCTAGGCTGCCAGGGCCTTTTTGATGCATATGATGGATCCATAGGTTCAGCATTAAGCTTGTAAAAAGCTTGCAATTCTGGTAATGACGGGCAATTGTCCGTAGGATGTTTATCTGAACAAAGAGCACAGACTGAAATAATATTAAGAGGGAACTCCTTCAAAGGGTGTCTTTTTTTGCATTTAGGGCAGAATATATGTAGTGCTGCTATGTCCTCTTCCTCCTGTCGTTTCTTTGTTTTCAATGCATCAAACTGGGAGCTCAAGGTGCCTAAAATGTCAGTTTTGAAATTTTCTAACAAGTTCCCCAATTCAATTCTTGTGATCCCACTAGTTCCTGCTGTCCTAGAAATGCGGGAAGGACCTTCCCCTGTGCTTTTTCCAGCCTTGGCTCTACTTCTGGAATATTTTCTACATAGTTCAGTAATCTCCTCAAAGGATTTATGAGATACATCACCGGATGCCATGAGGTTGAAGATTTCCACATATTCCTCCAGAATCCCTTTTAGAAAAAGAGTTCTGACTGCATCCTCTTGTAAGGTATTATACTTAGACTTCTGTAACACAAAGCAGAAGCGTTCTAAAAAGTCCTCAAGACTCTCCTCTTCATGTTGTTGCATTTTAAAGATATCGTTTTGAGAGTCTCTAGGTCCACAGTAGTATCGGTATTTTTTAAGGAAAGCACTCTTCATTTCTTCCCAAGTTCGAATGGTGGATTCCCCCAGACTCATAAACCACCTAAGTGCAGAATCTTTAAGGGTGGCTGGAAATAGTTTTAACTTTTGTGCATCCTGTAGATAATTATAACTCCTACACAGGATGTCAAACTCAAATAGAAAGGTATCTGGGTCTTCAGTACTTTTCCCGTAAAAGGTAGGTAATGAAGATGCTGGGATATTCTTCATATTGACATCTCGTGCAAGATCTAAAATGGGGAAGCCAAAAGTTGTTTTAGTTTGTCCTTCATGTTCTCCCTCCCCTTCCATATGGTGTCTGGTTTCCTGATCACTCATAACAAGAGGATTCCTAAACCAATTGACACCTAACATGTCTCTTCTTGGGGATGGAATGAAATCCCAACGGTCTGGCCTAGGCCAAGATTGAATATTGAAAGGTAAATCTGTGGTAGATTCTCCTTGAGAGACCACCAAATTCTGAGTATGTCCGAGAAGGGAATTCACTCTTTCTATGTTCACTGTGTCAACCAAATTGGAATCTTCCTTTGGAGGTGAAGCTTGTTGGGTCTGTGGGATCTCTACTGAGTGTAATTGTTCATTGAGTATAACCTCAGTTCCTGCTGGTCTAGTCCCTAATTCCACTGAATTTTGAGTGTTGTTGTTTTCTGTCTCGTTGCCGGTATTCCTATCCCTAGGGTTAGTGAGGGGGGGGGTTTTGTTTCCAAAAATATCGGAATGAATTTTAATATATCTACCCTTACTATCTCTGGGTCTCATCAAAAATTACTGAAAAGGACAAAACTTCTAATCAAAGGAATCAAAATACCTATGCTACAGATGGATTTGAAGGAACCTGTTATAACAGATGCGCAGGTTCTTACCTCTCGTCTTACCTTCCCTTCTCCTCCAATCTACCAATACCAAAAGAAAACAGTCAAGAAATCAATAGAGAACAAAACTGATCAACAAAAAATGTCTAAATGGATCTACTGCTGCTATCGCTAGATTTTGTCTAAGCAACAAAACGAAACAATCACACATCTATGCTACAGGTGGGTTTGAAGGAACCTGTTATAACAGATGCCCAGGTTCTTACCTCTCGTCTTACCGTCCCTTCTCCTCCAATCTGCAACAACTAGTCACACCTAAAAATACTGTGAAAAATGAGCAAGATACCAGCTTACCTTGGAGCAACTCCCCGGCAACGGCTCCAAAATGTTGGGTAAAATTATTACTATTTAATTTACCTTAATTTAATTATCGACCGGAATATGTATACTTGGAGCTGCTACACCATATGTGCGGGCAAAGTAGTTTCAATGCTCATATTTAAAGAAATTCTAGTCTACTCATAGACAAGAAACAAAATGTAATTGATGGGACTACTACTCTATTGAATGATCAATGCCAAGAGTTATTAGGTCTGTCCTAAAGAAAGAGAATCGGCTTGCTAATCCTTATCTTACAACATACAATACTGTCAACTCCAATGTAATCTACAGCAACCTTAAGCTATGCTAGTTATCGATCTGTTCTTCAAGGCAAGCAAACAAGCAAGTAAATAGCTTAGTAAAGGAAAACCCTAGTTCCAACCTTACCTACAAAATGAATATGCTGAGTTAATCCTAATGATCTTATATCGTATCTAAGACTGCACCCATCAACCCTAAAGAATCTGATGCCAAAATTTATACAAACATTTCTCACTCTCAGACAACTGCTGGAATGGAATCTGTCTTGCTGCCAACAACAAGTACACTCTACAAAAACATATTGGAACTATTTAGAAAATATACATTCCATTCTTATTTGCATGTCCCATAAGACTGATATTCAAACCCTAAGAAGCAATGATGTTACATATTAATGAACCATGACTCTTTTCCTTAATTTCATTCAATACCATGAAGTAAACAAAAGCATGACTCAAACCCCTATCTAGCCAATACAAAATGTTGTTTGGAAAAAACCATAGATACTCTGTAAACTAAGATCTGTAAACCCTCTGTGGATTCAATAGGTACTGCATGTTCTTTCACACTTTTAAAAACAATACAATCCAATTCCTTCAAATACTCCACAGTTTTATAAACTCTATAACCCTGAACGGATTCTTAACAAAGATTGTAACCATCAAATACTCAGTATCACGTTGGAGGTAAAAGAAGCATGAAATCTAAATCCACTTTCAGTCCTCTGTTCAATTGATCCTACAGCAAACTAAATACAATCAAATTCATCATACACATTGTAATGACATCGAACTAGTTCTATGTAAACGCGAATCTCATTCCCAAATCACAAGTGAATAAAGCTATTGGCATTCATCTACGAAAACAGTCTTAAAATATGTAATCTGACTTTACTTACAGCAAAAGAAAACAATGATATGCACAATTGGTCAGAGTTGAAGGTGGGCCTTGCCTTCAACGCCTACAAGTATGAAATCAAAGCCTTAAGGAGGTAAACGCTTGATCAATTAATAAAAACAGAGTTACAGTGTCTTCTCTGTGTGTATCTCCCTACTTAGGGTTTCAAGTTACATTTTATACTTAAAATACAAAATAAAATCGACCTTGGAGCAAGGATCGACCATATCCTAACAACTCTACACCTATCTCGGCATACATGAACCAAAAGATTGGATTCAAATCCTTTGAGATCCATACACTGCTAAAGATGGAGGGCAACAACGCCTTGAGCATAGGACAACCACGAAACAGCACTTGAATAATCTTCACATGTATCTGGAAAGCGATGTGAACCCAAGAGAGACATCTCCTCTGTGGACAAAATCCCCAAAATCTCTGGTTCAGTCAACATGTATCTTCTAAGCACCGGTACAAGCGTTGGGTCGAATAACCAATAGACCATTGTATGAAAGAAATAAAGACTCATTAATTGACCAATTATTAAATGAAAACCAAAGGTTTCATTACATACATAAAAACGAAGCAAAATAATAAATAAACAACGAGAAATATTAAAAAGTCACCTACCAAAACACCTTGCAATGTTGCTCTTCAAAATGCATAACTATGCACAAAACATCACTAAATAAAGCTAATTATTACTTGATTTCATGAGACTTGAAACTAGAAAATATAGTGCTGAACAGTCAAAATAGGAGGCCATCAGTTAGTTTTCTTTATACCCATAAAATTTACATATTTTTTTAATCAATCCACGACCACTAATATTTTATACTTTCCTTCGTATAAGGGTAATCCTTTGATGAAATCCATGGAAATTTCCTCCCACTTCTGGTTTGGAATGTGTAGTAGATGGAGTCGTCCGGGTGTCATGAAATTTTCACTTTTATTTCTTTGACATGTGTCACACTCTGCTACATACTTTTGAATGTCTTTATACATTCCCTTCCAAAAGAATGATTTCCTAGCATTGTAGTAAGTTTTGAAAAAACCTACATGTACTGCAGTTGGTGAGCCATGGGATTCCATCAACACTTTAGTCTTAAACCTTGATGTTGGGATTAAGTAGATCCTTCCTTTATACCAAAGGATTCCATTCCTCCTTTTCAAGTTTCTACTTTGATTAGGATCATTGATTAAGGAATATGTGTCTGGGTCCTTAGCATATTTACCTCGAATTTCATCCAACCAGTCTGCAACTGTAACCGAAATCGCATAAGCTTTGCCTTCTTCACCTTTTCGAGATAGAGCATCAGTGAATACATTGTCTTTGCCCATTTTATGCAATATCTCCATGTCAAATGTAGCAATTTTTTTTATCCACTTTTGATGTTCACTTGACATCTGCGAGTGGAAGAGGCGCTCCTCTGCCTCTGACTCTTCAGGATCCTCTAGTTGAATCTGTGTGGTAGCAACAATGGTAGTGGGGTCTGCATCAATGATCTGCCTCCCATTGTATGCGGTTGTGGCATTGGGTTCAGAATCAGAATCAGGATCTTATTCTGAAGATTTAATCTCGGCCACTAATGACTGCTTTGAGCGACATTCATCAGTGTTGTGCCAAGGGATTTTATGAAATTCGCACCACTTACCGGTTTCCTTATTTATCTTTCCATCCCCCTTCTTTGCTTGTGGTGGGGACTGGTTGTCATTTCCTTTTGCTGTGTTCTGCGGGCCAGGGTTTCCCTTGCCTTGATTCTGCAGTGGATTCGCAGGTCGATAGTCTCGCTTGTTCTTTTGTCGAAATTTCTCCTCGATTTTGACAGCATACCGATAGGCAGATCCAAGTGAAGAGATGTCGAGGAAGTCCATCTCAGTTCGAATGTACCAATGTAGACCACTGTGATATTTTAGAATTAGGTGCCGCTCGGAGTCCTTGATACGCAGCTTTGTGCGCAAGGTATGAAAGTTGGTGGTGTACTCTGAAACTGTCTGGTCCCTTTCTTGACGCAGAATGGTCCATTTTGTGTACTGGTCATCATAGTTTCCCACATGGTAATACTGTTCCCTAACGGCATCTATGAAAGAGGCCCAAGTGAGATTTGTTTCAAACATTCCAGACTCGTCTGATGAGTTTTGCTCACAATAGGTACCCCACCAATTTTGGACATGGGGGACTGCCTTAAGGAGAGCAAAGGTGATTTTTTCTATGTCCGAAAAATTGTGGACAGAGAAATACCCTTCTAGAACATTCAACCAATTATCTAGGGCATCTTCTTCGATTTTTCCTTCAAATAAAGGAATATCAAAGTTAACTTGTACCTTGAAGGGAGTTGCATCCCCGAACCGGCTGCTCGTTGAAGATGCACTTGCCGCTGCTGGCATTCGTAGAAGGATTTGGGCGAAACTATCCATCATCTCGTTCCTCTGTCGCTCGAGGGCTTCCTTAAACAACGACTTGACAAGATTTCCTGCTATGTCGTATCTCTTTTCTTCCACCATGGGAGGTCGTTTGGGACGACGAGAATGATCAAGTGAAACTAGTTCAAGACCAAACTCTCTATACTCGGACCTCGTCGGGGACATGCACCGAGAAACAATCAAAGAGCAGATTGCTCTGATACCACTGATTCGGATTTATGTGTGAACGAAATGAAAGAACATATACATAATCATACTCACAAACATTTTGCAAAGATAACAAAGATACAGTAAACACATATTCTATTAAATTGCAAAAATAGAATAAACTATAATACAATTGCTAGAATGGTGGTAGCTGTCTTTGAGAAGAGATGTGGCTACTACGCTCATATGTGCCAAGCTGAATACAAAATGAGGCCAAAGGGGCCTGTTTATAATAATAATGAGGGTGAGAACCCCAAAAGTCCAAAACGTAACCCTAGAAGATGAACCGTCATAAAGTTTGTGGCCCCAAGGTGGTAAGTTGAACAGTCAACTTCCTGGGGTCATAATGTTTACATACAATCTACGATTTGGGCGTTCGATAGCTCGTTGGAAAGGTCTATCTAATATATACAACTTTTGGTCAACCAAATGCATTTCGATGGCAACCATTTGGCCCCCAAATCACCAAAAACGTCGTTTAGGGCCTCAAAACGGCCCCAAAAGTTTGGGACCCGAAAAACTGTAGAAAACTAACTAGGAAACTGCCACAATGGACAATTGTTTTGAGCCAGTGGAATAGGTGGGTGGCCATCGATCTCCATCTAGATCAGTAAATCCCATGCTCATCAGGAAGCTATCCATCCTATTGTACCATGTCCTCGGTGCTTGTTTCAATCCATACAAGGCCTTCTTCAATTTGCACACATGGGTCTTCCTATAATGTGTCTCAAATCCCAGTGGTTGTTCCACATACACTTCCTCTTCGAATACACCATTCAAGGAGTCCTTCTCAAGGAATGTCTCTATCAACTCTTGTGTTTCTGTCATTTTGTGATCTTCAGGGTCTTCTGGAATTTCGTCTCCAATTTTCATGTCTCGGACTCTCGTCTCTTCAGGTTCCTCGACTTCCTAGATAGGATTCCTCCTAGATCTAAAGTATGTTGAGTCTTCATCAAAGGTTACATCTCTACTTATGTCGATATTCTTGAATCTCGGGAAGTATATTCGGTAGGCCTTTGATGTATCACTGTATCCTACGAATACACCCTTCCTCCCACTGAGGATCAATCTTGGACCTTTTCTCCTTTGGGACATGTATGTACACCGGGAAACCAAATATTCTTAGATGGCTGACTTCATGTTTCACTCCTAAGAAATCCTCTTCAGGAGTCTTGTTTTCAATTACTCGATGAGGAGTACGGTTATGTACATACATAGTTGTTCTTACTGCCTCCTCCCAAAGGTGCATAGGAAGATCATGGTCAAGCAACATTACTTTTTTGCTCCCATTATGGTTTGGTTCTTTTGTTCTACAACCCCATTTTGATGAGGATTGTATGGAGTGCTCAACTCCCTCTTAATCCCAGATTCTATGCAGATTTCCTTGAATTCTTCTGAAGTGAACTCACCGCCATTATCTGGCGGTAGAATCTTAATCTTCCTGTCTGTCTGATTCTCGACCAAGGCTTTATATTCCTTGAACTTACTGAAAACTTCACTTTTCTCTTTCAAGAAATATATCCAAGTCTTACGTGATAAATCATCTATAAAGGAAACATAGTACACATACCCACTTAATGAGCTAGAATACATGGGTCGACATACATCCAAGTGTATTGTCTCCAATATTCCTTTATCCTTGCTCTCACTGCTGGGAAATGTATTCTTTGCATTCTTTCCTTTTGCACGTCCTTTGCAAATTTCCTCATGCTTTGTTAGGATCTTTGGAAATCCTGGAACTGATTTGCTTTCCATCAGTAGTGCTCTGTAGTGCACATGTGCAAGACTTATGTGCCACAGTTAATTTGGTTCAATTTACTCATGAACCAATGCTTGTTCAGGTTGTCCCTTCAACTTGTACAAGCCTTCATCTTCTTCTCCAATCGTTGTTACATCCCCTATTATCTTTCCTCTGGGCCACATTAGAACTTAGCCATCAACAAATGCAACCCTAATTCCCTTTGCATCTAGTACAGATATGGAGAGAATATTCTTCTTCAATCCTGGAACATATAGCACATCCTTCATCTTTAAGTATTTCCCGAAGTCAAGCTTGTATGAAGCTTCGCCACTCCCTTTTATGGGGTATTGATAATCATCCCCAAGTTTCACCTTGTGAGGTGACTCATGTTCAGACATGTTGACGAATCATTCCTTGTATCCCATCATGTGTTTGGAAGCTCCACTATCCATGATCCAATCATTGCTTCTATGTGTGATAGTGTCAGTAAGTGCTGAGATTAGCACATACTATTCATCTGAATCATTCCTCTCTTGTTTGAATATTTTGTTTGTTGGTTCATCATATTCGTCAATATGAGCATGGTGTCTCCTTTTCATCACAAGTATAACATCAAACATTTGAAAGATCCCTTTTGGTCTTCTTCGACTTCTATTCCTACTTCTTGTTGTGATGAAATTTCTCCTTCTTCTTGAAGTTCTTCCTGGTGTAAACTACGAGAGCTTGATCGTCAATTGATCCCATCTTTTCTTCTCTTGTCACAAGTCTAGCTTCTTCTTGTGCGCATTCTTATCAAAGTATTTTGAAAGATATCAGCTTCCTTCTTGCACAAATCCCTTGAATGAATGAGTCCCATGATCTAGGGAGACCATTCAGGCTAGTCATTACAATTTCTCCTTCTTCGACATTTTCTTCAATTCCTTCAAGTTGTTCTTTGATTTGAGAAACCCTAGTGAAGTAAGACTGTATAATCTCAGAGTTCTGTATCTTCACATTCTTCAGTTTGTTCCTCAAAGTCATCTTCTGATTGATGTTATTTCTTTCAAACATCTTTATCAAAGCATCATATACTTCCTTCGGTGTCTTGAATGTAGAGACATGGGGGATGAGGTGATACTTAATAGAATCTGCAATGATTCTCTTATCCTTAGCCATGCTTCTCTTATGAGCAACCTTAGCCTCATCTCCCTCTGGTTCTGGAACATCTCCAGAAATAAACTGATCCAAGTTATTTTCTTCAAGGATCAAGGAGATCTTGTACTTCCATGCCCGGAAGTTATCAACCCCTCCAAGATTGTCCTTAAGCTGAGTATGGTGAGTCATCTTTTCAAAATGAGAACCTCAAATGGAAATAGTAATAATTTGCATCTTACAAATTTGAGGTGTCCGACTAGGTTTCGGAACAGGCTGACCTAGGGTTTGTTAGAGAAACCCTAATTTTCCAAACTTGGAGTTTGGGAATTCTATTTGGACGGAAATATGTTCCTCCTTGAGGCGATTTGCTCGGCTAGGTCACTTTCTGAAAACTAAGGTGGGAAGCCTTTGATACTTGATGCCCTAGTTCCTCCCGGTCGCAGTTGCAGCTAAAAATTGAAACTTCTCTGATTCAGAAACTGCTACCACCAAAATATGTGCCCTAGTGAGGTGAGTTAGCCTAGCCCTCGTTGCTTGATGATCTGTGGAGAGAGCACCTTCAACTAGGAAGCCCTAGTTCTGGTAGTTGCATAGTGCCTTCTTTTAGAGAGGCTCTGATACCATGTTAGTTTTTCTTAATATATGATTAGATTATCTGGGATCTTTATCTGAAATAATAACAATTACAGCAAGATGCATAAGATATATAAGATACATGAGACCCAAATATTTTCATCGAGGAAACCATAAAGGAGAAAACCCCTCAAACTTCTTCAGAATAGTAAGACGATCAAAAGAAGTAATAAGAAGTATTCAGCAGCTATCTATCTCTCCTCATTTGATTATCTCTCTCTCTCTCATGCGCACTTGAGAGTGTGTGAGGTGTGTATAAATGAGGGAGAGAACCTCCCTATTTATACCCTTTCAAGTCACTAACCAAATCATTCGAGCCTACATGTCATCTCACATGGGGCCCACTTCTCCCAGAGAGACTACAAGTACATATTACATGATGTTACACTGGGGAGTATTTCCTTGACTTACAACAGAGGTTGTACCTCAAGGTATAGACACAATTTAGACATCCCATTAAGGGGTAACACATATCCCCAATGGGGGTACAACAACATACAATGATAATATACATTAGAATATCTTTTGAAGTTACAAATACATCAACAAGGTACCCATGGGATGGCATATATAGTTACATGAGGAGATTGAAGATCAACTAGAGTGATGGAGATCCCAACCTTCCTACAAGATTGAATATAGAAGCCTACAAAGGACAAGAAGCTCATAGATGGGTGCAAGAGAAACTTGCAACAAAGTTCAAGATGGAGGATCTTGATATCTAGTGACCTTGAGAGGTGACATAGATGGATACATAGAATATTGGCAGCAGAGAAGGATGCATGTCACTCCTTTGTAGAGTGTCCCGATGCAGAGGGAGGATAGTGCTTCAATTTAGAGGAAGTAACTGCAATATATCTTATAGTTCGAGAATCTTGACATGATTCTTAAGATTAGAGGTGTGACAGAATCCATAGGATATTTTTCCTTAGCCAAGGAAAATATGCAGTCGAGATTTTGAAGAGGTTTGAGATGTTGGATTGCAAGGATATAGCTACACCCATGGAATCAAACTTGAAGTTGTGGTGTGATCCTACTTCAAAAATAGTTGATGCTATAGTCTATAGGAAGAAGATTGGTTCGTTGATGTACTTGATGAACACGAGGTCGAATATTTTCTTTGCAGTGAATACTTTGATCCAGTACATGGTGGAGCCGAGATGTGTTCACATGGTTGTAGCAAAGAACATGGTGAGGTACCTAAATGATACAATTGAGTATGACCTTAGATATGAGATATATCAAGGGATCTACCAGCAACGATATGTCTGACTCCAATTGGGCTAGTAGTGCTACAAACAGGAAGAGCACTTTAGGTTTCTACTTCAACTTGGAGTATGGCATGATTTCTTGGTTAAGCAAGAAGCATATGAATGTAGCACTGAGTATAACTGAGGCAGAATATATTGCAACTTGTTTATCAATTTGTGAGGCAATATGGTTTTGGAAGCTACTTGCAGAAATGTTCAATGAAAAATTGTGTGTATTGTGACAACCATAGTTGAATGAAGCGCGTGAAGAAGACTCTGAAGCTACTAAAGTTAATGACATTGTTATATGACATCATTGATGCATAATATTCCTAAATGAAGAACCAACTGAGAAGAACAAAAGGGTAGATTATTCCTCAAGTGATGAGAAATATGTACTTTGATCCAGAAGAATTCTACCGATGAAGACATCGATCATGCTCTTATCCATTTCAACATTGGATAAGAAGGGATGCATTTGTAGGACACACATATTCAGCACCAATACACAGTTCTATATGACCTATGGTGTAATAGGACTTGCTCAGTATTTTAGATCATGAGCAAGATAGGCACAGGTGCTCAGAATCAGACGATGAAGTAGCCCACGTTGTTAGAGACTCTAGTAATTCATGCAAGGAGATAGAGATCAAGAGGGATTCTACCAAACAAACAAAGATAAGTATTTGAATTGTCATTTCCTATATATCTAGTTGCTTAAATGATATTGTTCAGTTGTGTACATAGATATGTTCCTAGATTTAGGAAGTGTATTATGAATGTTAGAGTGTTTTCATTTATGAACAGTTTACTACTAATATGAATGTGATGGGTAAGTGGCTATGGTGTTGAAAAACATCCCATTGCTACTTATCTAGAATGAAACCTCTTTGTTGACATGTTAGGATTAGTGCATGATAATAATAATGTCCTGGTAGAGATGGAAGGCATCTAGAAAGTTACCATACGTATACGAGATATGGATGAATGTTGCATTAGATGAAATAGTTGCTTGATTGTATTACATATATCTTTATGCATAAGATTTTTTCATTATGAATATGTTTTGAATATTATGAAATGTTTTTAACCATGCAATTGTATTTGACTTGTAGGAAGGATCGTATCCAATCGCCTACTAGAGAAGAATGATGAAGTTGTGGATGTACAAGAGAAGAATGATGAAGAACAAGTTGTTGATGTGTTGACTAAGCCTTTGTATCATGTAAAGTTTGAATACTTTCAAGACAAGATTGTTGTAGTCCAAAAGGACCTCCCTCAAAAGAGGGAGTGATGATGAGGATGTGGAAGTGGTACCTGTTGCAGTGGTGTGGCATCTCAGTCTAGGATTGGTATATCAGCCTGATAAGGCCTAGTTGATCCCATTGGGATTGGTATATCAGTGCTAACAAGGCTTGTTTGATCCTAGGGAGATTAGTATGTCTAGCTAGGCTTGTTTGGCCCAAAAGGGTTAGTAAGTCAGACAAGGCTTGTTTGGTCTCCAGGTAGATCGGTATGTCTCGATAGGCTTGTTCGATTTGAAAGGATTAGTAAGCCAAACAAGGCCTGTAGGGTCTACTAAAGTGCCCACCATGATGTTTCTTCAGATGATTCCAACACTTTGTCCTGATGATGTGGTTGTGGTTCTAGCACTCTGTGTTGATGATGTGCACTCTGTGTTGATGATGTGGTTGTGGTTCCATCACTTTGTGCTGATGATGTTGATATGGTTGTGGTTCCAACACTTTTTTCTAATGATGTCGATGTGGTTGTGGTCCTATCACTTTGTCCTGATGATGTTGATATGGTTTTGGTCCCAAGACTTTGTGCTGATGATGTTGATGTGGTTGTGGTCCCAACACCTTGTGTTGATGATGTTGATGTGGTTGTAGCTATCATGATACTTTGTGTTGATGATGATGTTGTTGTCTTAGCATTTTATGCTAATGATGATGATGTTATACCAACATCTCAATGTTGATTATGCAAATGATGATCTCGCATTTATTTGTCGATGATGTTGTTTTTAGCACTAGAATGCTAATGATGTTGTTGTTGTTCCAGTATTCACTTATTGATGATGTTACAGATGATGATGATGTTCCAGTATTCACATACTGATGATGTTGGAGATGATGATGATGTCCCAATATCCACATACTAATGATGTTGCAAATGATGATGATGTCCCAGTATTCACATATTGAAGATGTTGCAAATGATGATGATGTCCCAGTATTCACATATAGATGATGATGTCCCACTAGTATTCACATATTGATGATGTTGCAGATGATGATGATGTTCCAGTATTCACATATTGATGACGTTGCAGATGTTGATGATGTCCCAGTATTCACATACTAATGATGGTGATTCCCAGTATTCACATACTGATGTTGCATATTATGATGATGTTCCAGTATTCACGTACTAATGTTACAGATGATGATGATGTCTCAGTATTCACATACTAATGTTGCACATGATGATGATGTTCCACGATGATGATGTTCCCTTTAGTGATGATGATGATATTCAACGATGATGATGTTCCACGATGATGATGTTCCATGATGACGATGTTTGACGAAGATGATGTTTTGTGATGAAGATGATACTAATTATGATGTTGTTGTTACAAAGCTTCCTATGACATATAGATTCACCACTCAGTTGTACAATTGTTGTTGTGGTTGTTACTGATGATGTAGAATACCTTCCTTGTTAAGAGGGAGTGTTGAATGAAATGTAACTTTGAAAGATAGTATATTGTACTTTTATTGTATTCCTCCTTCAGAGATGTTATTCCTCCATTCAGAGATGTCCTTGATGCAATTGGTCATGTAAAACTCATGAGGTAAAACCTTCGTTGTAATTCATGGAAATAGTACCCACAAAATTATTTTATAAATGTTATTTTGAGTCTTCCTAGGTAGGTAGTCCCCAATTAGAGAACCTAGCCGACTTAGTTAGGTAATTAAGTCACTCACATGATGAATATAAATAGGTGAGGTGACTCCTTCATTTATACACACTTCTTCTCACTCGAGCATTGCAGAAAGGGAGATTCTAATCTTGTTCTTGGGGTTTTACACTGTGTTAGCACCTGTGCTAAATTTTGGATATTTCTACATAGGCATCTACACGAATTCCCCTGCAAAGGTCTAGATCAACGAAAAATGAGGGGGGATATAGGAAAAAAAAATTCATGTCTTGTGATTCGGAGATTGCTTGGGAGGCTTATCCTAATCCTGAGTGTCAAAATGGATTATCCCATGGTGTGTCATGAAAAAACATCGAGAAACCCTAGAGTTATAACCCTGCATTTGGGTTCAGATATGAAAATCCTCTCACGGGTATCCAGTGGAGAAAATGAATGGCGTAGATCCATGGAAAATAAAATAAAAAGTTGCTAAAGGTTTTTCCAAGGAAAGATGTGTGGTTTTAGAATAACATTTGCTTTGGAAAAACAAGGTTAAATGGCATGCAGGATCAACCATCGAATGAACAAGTAATGCAGATCGATGGATGAGGAAGAGTTCACTAAGTAAATATGTGCAGAGGAATGAGCTATGGAGGTATGCGAAATCTATTATGCGTCCATATTTTAAAGGTCAAAGATTGAATGTTGTCCAAGATCAACGGTGGATGGAGATTTCGTGAATCCAACATGCACAAAGGATAATTTATGTCAAGGCTACGAAATCTTGTAGGGTTCACTTATTCCAACAGCCATGATCTTGAGTGGACCAGATCTATGGTGGAGATGCATTTCGCAGCTACAATGTGCACAAGAGATAAAAACATGTCGGGGCTATGAAATCTCACAGGGTCTGCACAGTTGAATGGTCGAGATTTTTTATAGAAAATATCTACGGACGAGATGTATTTCGCAGTACAAACATGTGTGAAACATAAGATGATTTGGAGCCGTGAAATATTAGTAGACCCCGCACCTTTGAATGGCAGAGATCTGGCGGAGAGTTGATCAATGGTCTTGGTTGATTTCATGATAAGAATGTGCATGAAGTTTAGTAGGATGAGGCACTGCGAAATATTGTATACCCCGCACCTTTGAACCACGACGATCGTGGCGGAGTTTAGATCTATGGTTGAAATTCATTTCGCAATGGGAACAAGTGGAAGGTTTAGCAAGCTGGCGGATTGTGTAATAGGGTAAAGTCCACATCATTTGACGATTAAGATTATTGAATATTTAGATCTACGGCCATAAATCATTTCACGAAGACAAAGATGCAAGATGGGTAATAATATAAAAAAGTATAAGAGTACCATGGACATGAATTTGAGGCATTATTTTATTCTCCAGCATCGGAAAGCGAGAGCCAGAACAGTGCAGGAGCAGCCAACTCATGCGGCGTCGTTCAGCCACCTGTCAAAATCACGAGGTGTCCCTTATAAAACTATAAAATGGCTCAAGTTGAAAGTATGGAGGTTCAAAACCTATAATATTAGAAAGTGAAAAGACTTTGAAAGAAAAATATGATGAAATGGAGAGGAAGTTGCAGGAGAAAGAGAAAGAGCTTGAAGACGGGATTATTGATCTTGTAGCTCAATCCAATGAACATACCATAGTCCAATCCATGTCACATGTAAGCTTAAAAGACTTAGAATTAACTAGTTTAAAAAAATGAAAACAAGACCCTAGAGAACCTGGCATTGCAAAGAGAACAGGAAAATAGAACTTGGGAAGCCAAATCCCAAGCTTGGGAGGCCAAATGTCAGGAGCTGCAAAAAAATAATGATAAATTAATGAAGTAGGTGACAGGTCAACTATAAGTTCAAGGGGCAAAAAATATTATATGGGATTCCATCATAGACGAAGCAGTCAAATTTAGGCCCTACCTGGACTATATTTTAGATAAGGAATTGGTGATACATTCATCTAGAAAGGTTTTGACAGTAACAAGAGAAAAGTTGAATAAGAAACCAGTTGACTACGCCAAAAATGCTATCAATTTTTTGAATAGTTTGTCAGAGGATGATTTAAAGAAATCAAATTCAAGGATAGAATCTCAATCATAATATGGGCTAGGAAGGTTGTAAACAAATATTACCACTTAGACGCAGTCCAGGAAAAGGTTGATATTTTGGCCCATCAAGTGAATTTGTTTAGTAATATGTTTGACCCCCTTTTTAAGAAAGGAATCCCTTTTCTTATGGCAAGAAAAGGGTGCAATGTTAACTCAAAATGAATACCATGCAAAACTGATTGCATGCAGACTAGACCATGCCAATTTTACTGATATGAACCAGTCACTATTTGGCAGGGTAATTGTGGATAAATTGGCTGACAAATTTGAAGTGTTGTTCGCATTTAAAGATGCATGTGCGTAGCTACGAAGCTTCTCTTACTAGGACCACATAGAGTTACGCGTGCTAGAAAAGGAAATGTCCACGTTGGAACTACCATCTCTATATTAGTGGAAGACAGCTGATAGGTTCGGAAGGACCAAATACACACTACACGCCCTAGCGTGATGAGGAACAGGTCAAGATGAGTCAACAGAAAACCGTTAAAGGATCCTAAATCATCGTTTTCATGATAAGCGAGTCAGAGACCCAGCCGACACATTGCCATATTTATCAAGCACACTCGATATTCCATATTCTCTGTTTTATGTAGAAATCATGGCGAATGCGCCACCTCATAGCTATCAGGATATGCGATGATGATTCAGGATTGATTCCCATTTTTTGTAACCGAATTTGGCTCTATTTCGAGGTTGGTCTTGAGAGCCCATGAAAAATATAAATGTAACCTCTACGGAGGAGTAAGGCAGGGGAGGTTTGGTTCAACTTTCATATTTTTGAAGCCTCTATGCTCGGATTGTAGTCCTGTAAACTTTCTTGGAAGTGATAATGAAAAATGTTTCTCTGATTTTATGAGATTCATCACAGTGTTCATATTCAGTTTGCGTTAACTGTCAGCATCATTTCCGTGTGTATAAATTCTTGCTAATGCTTTCTAGTTGTATGTGAGGAATTCATTTTATTAAGCGATCCCTTTATCAGATATAGCATTTGTAACGTATCTATAATGATTGTTGTGGAATTCATCCATGTTAGATGCTCCATTTCTATCATTTCTCTTATTTGTTATTTCTGTTAAAGGTGTTTTCAAGGGATTCATCCGTAGATAGGTTCCCCTTGCTGCACAAGACTTTTTCTCCTTTCTCCTACCACCACTTGAAGATATTTGGTTGAATATTACACTTACTTTCCCTCAGAATACAAAAGGGAAAATCATTGTTCATTATTTGTTGTAATATCCTTGAAGGATTCAGACTGTGACTCCATGGCCCAATGGCATTTGATATATGTCTGTCTTACAATATTTAAACCTATAAACGTCATGTTCTCCTCAGAAATCTAGTCTTCTGAATGCTTGTTTAAAGCCAAATGTATATGTGAATATTCCTATGACAAAGAGAGAGCCCTGTCTGACTATATAGGCTAGCATACAGTCTAAAGGTTGGTTTGAAATGGTTATCCTTGTGACTTCCTACCACAACCATAGGAAAATTACAGGGTGATAACATCTTGGCACCGTTTCTGGGGAACTAATTGTTGTTATCTCCTCGGGGAAACGACATTGTTTCAGTTCTATGCCCTGGTTGAGCAGTCGGTCCTAGACACATGTTGGTTGTATATGCTCTGGTAGCTCCACTCGAATCCTTTGGAAGGTGACTCCATTGGGAATACCAACCACCTAGAAGCTACAAATATTTTCAAATTTTCTATGGCGACTCTACTGGGGGAGACGATCTCACTACAAAGACCTGGAGAGGCATGGTTAAAAATTAGGTACTCCACTGTGAATCTTCTCCAAGATATCTTGTCCTTTCTAGTAAATGTTTTCCTATCCTTTCCTAGGCTGGTCAAAACAACTTTCCATTATTTATTGCACTCATAACAAGGCCATGGGTTCACCCCTATATATCCTTCTTTAAGAATTGAAACTATCCCTTTGTCTGGTACATATGAATTTTACCAAGATCCTTCAGTCAAGCCACACAAGCCAATTGATCATCCCTATGAAACCCATGATGCTACAGTTGACACTACATCCTTTTCTGAGCCTCCGGGTAAGGGTATCCAACCCTTGTTTAATCAAGAATGCCCCCCACTCCCTTCTGAAAAGGCCTCATTAAACTCTACTGCTACAGGACAGTCTGCCACCATAGCCCTATCTCCCACCACTTAAGAGCTTAAGCAGCCTTCATCATTCAGTTTTACAGTCCTTCATAACTCCACGTCGCCTCACAGCAGATTGACTTTGTCTTTCACACCAGTTTCACTTCCTCTTGGGAACTCTGCTATAACCCCAACAAAGGCTAAAAGGTTTTCCCCTATACTTCTCCCTATTGTTATTCATGGCCTTCCTCGGGGGTACGCCCAAAAGCTCAAACGATTTACTGGGGAGAGGGGATATTCAGCTGAAGAACATTTGGAGTGGTTTGCAGACTAGACAAACCTAGAATAAATAGACCATGCGGATGTTAGAGTCAGAATTTTTTCCCAAAGCCTTGCTGGAGAGGAAAGAAAATGGTTCACCGCTCTTTCAGACAACCCCATTATGAGCTATCAAGATTTTGAGGATTCTTTCAGGAATAAATGGGCAGACAGGGAAGACCCTAGGAAGTGTTTGTCCCAATTCCATTCCATGAAGAAGAGGGAGGACGAATCAGTCCAGGAGTTCTCTAACAGGTTTAAGGAAGTATATAATGTGATCCCTGCCCAATTCAAGCCTCCCCTTGGGACTGCCCAACTTCAATATGTTGAAGCTTTCGATAGTGAATTTACCTTGTGGCTAAGTGAAAGAAAATATACCTCCCTGGCCGATATGATGAATGATGCCCTAGAGGTAGAAATCAACCTGACTACTGCTAAGTAGGAGGGGGAAGAAGAGGGAGAAAGAATGAAGGATAGAGAGCATGAGCAGCCCTTGTTCGGCTCCAGAAATTGCTCTTTATCATGATTTCCTTTCCATTAATTTTCGGCCCATTTACCATAATTTAATACATCTATGCTCAATAAGGTTGTCTTTTACTTTGTTTTATTAATTAAAATCTCGTAAACGTAAAATAAGACTAATATGTTATTTTTCATATATTAAATGTGTAAATGGTAAACATTTTAGTACTCCATCTAACCTTTTATTTGGTCCTGAGTTACGTATCAGGTTGTATTATGTCTTGGGAAATGTTTTTGGCTACTCTTCCAACAAATGATCTACCTTTGCCTCTTGGTTCTTGTCAAATCCTGTTGCTCCTGCATTTGCAAATCAAAACCATGAATCTATGCTAAGCTTTGTAATATTTTAAATTTCAAACAAATGAATGATTGAATAGATATTATAGTAAAATATTCATTGTCTTTTTAACTATTCAGAAATTTATTTCAAATCATAAATTATTTAAAATCATGGAAATAATAAATGTGGAAAATTATAATTTAAAGTTTCCACTTAAAACAAAACATGAATTATGAAGCATATGAATTATAAAGCATATGGTAATATTAACCATTGTAAACATTTAATATTCACAACCTACAAGCCACTTATATAATATTAAAAAGGAAAATTACGTTGACTTCAACCATATTTCTATATTAACTTTATGACATGATTTGTTTTATTATATGCCATGATTATTTTTATTTTTAACATAACGGATTTGCATATACAGGTTATGATTCGTGGAGTAATGGAATGCAAGCTCATGTGAGGAGGCAAGCAACAAGAATCCAGCATAATCTGAACCTAGTACTCATCAATCAATCAATCTAAACCTGTTGGTTCAGCCAGGAATCAAGATTTATGAATTAAATTGCAGTTACAGGTCATCCAGACGCCCATACGAACCATCATTCTCATCCGGACGTTCATTCAAACTGTCATTCGCACCTCCGAAATCATTGGTTCGGGTACTTAGAGGTCGTGGCAAAAACAGAAACGTGGGTTTTGTTCGTAGTGGTCCTCTCATGCTTATCCATCTTCAAAATTCCACCCAGGCCGTGTGTTCATCTACAAGAATCATGGGCTTTGTTGCCCAAATGAAGGAAGTTGTTTGTGCACGATTTGGGGGAAAATGCCCTTTTCAATTCTAGATCATAAATAAATGGTTTCTAGGCATTATGATAGTCTATTATTAGAGGGTTCAACCACTAGCAGGGTCGACCCTCTCTCCCATATGTAATTTCTTATATATAGAGGCTATGGGCCATGCCAAAGACACTACACTATACAAATCCGATTTTGCTAATATTGAATTGTTACTCCTGGTTCAAATTCGTTTTTATGAGTTGGTAACTGACTAGTTCGTGAATGTGAAGCCACTGTCACCTAAGAGGGCCCCTCAATGACAAATGTGCACTTCTATGTGTGCAAGATCGATCTCGTTCATCTGTGTTGTGTTTGCCAGATAAGTAGCTTTGTTCTCTGCATTTTAAATTGTTAACTATATGCTTAATTAATGGTGCTTTCAATTAGTTTACGCTTGGTATATTAGTTGTTTTCCCTTATTTTGCAGAGCTCTGCCCATTCACTGTATTTTCTTTGCATTTATGTCCATCGTGTTTATACTCTGTCGTTTTCCTTTTGCATTGCTGCTCATATACCTTTGCTATTTTCCTTTTCACGTTCCTATTCAAGTATATTACATCTTCTCCTTCTCCATCTTCTTTAATTAATGAATCCCAATCACATTCTTGTCATCATTTCAGAAGGCATATTTGGGGAGTTCATGTTGAGCAAACCGTAAGGAATCTCGAAAAATGGTTCAAAACCCACTTCCCAAATGGGCTCATTTATCCCTAGCAATGAACGGTTTTCAGAATTGCTTAATATATAGGGAGAAAAATGTTCCTAAACAAACATGCATTTCCAGAATTGCATCTTCACCATTATGTTTTGCCCTTTGTATTTTTCTTTTGCCATCATGTATTTTGATTGTTGTAGGGATTAGTTTGAATTCTAGAATTGCGTTCTTGTTGTAGGTAGATTTCCAGACTATGTTGCATCCTTGTTGATTAGTTGCATTTGTTTCCATTGCTACAGGATTTGCTTTCATTGCCAAATTTCCATTAGTTAATAAAAGTGAATAGAATTGCTTTGTCTTTGTGTTGTTTGAATTGCTTTAGATAGAAAATAGAATTGCAGTTTTGCTTTTACAGTCCTTGCGTTTTTTCCTTCCTTTCTAGTGTCGTAGGGTTTATTGCGTTGAAATTGAAATTCATAAAAGATAGGGTTTATTGAGGAAGAGAATGGCACTGGTGGAGAGAGTCTTTGTCGAACTGAGCAACGCGCTGTGATACCAGTGCAGCAAGGCAAGAAAACAAAAGATAAAAAAAAATTAAAAGTAATTATTATTAAAATGTCTGATATCAACATTACAATGAATTCTCGACCATATAAATATCTAATTAGACATATTTGAAGTGACTTTTCATAAAGTCACATATTTTGATTTAATTATATATAATTTTATAGTATACTATTGTCATATATTTTTACATTCTATTTATATATTTTGTATTTTATTTATTTTAGGTATAACAAAGGACCAAAAACAATGCCTACAAATCAGAGGTGGAATTAACTTGTGTTACACTAAGATTTCAGGTTTACAAAAGAATGAGTTAAAGAAGGCTTTGGTTGACCAGTGATGCATTGAATATGCCACAATATTGAATTTGCAAGAATAATTCTTATTAGCACTAAAAATCAATTCATAAACTAAAACCTTTTTATCATAGTTTCTTTCCTATCCTCCCTCTTTCCTTGTTTTTCCTTATGCCTCCCTTTAAACTTTCAAAAAGAAGTTAAGGTAGTTGAAAAACTAACTTTGATCAAACTTTGGTCAAATATTAATTCATGAAAACGATTCCTATTTCATTCACATTTGAAATTCAAATATATAGGAGTATTAACAGTTGTATCTACAGTCCATAAAAATTATCAATTTCGCCAACAATCCATCAAACCACATAGGATTTGTTATTCAGAATAATATCCTCCTAATTCTGAGTTACAAACCATCAAAGTATAACATGCATAACGACCAATACAACTTAGAAGCCTCCACATAACTCTCTGCTCATTCCAATTTCATGGATAAAACTCAAAAATGCATAACGAAGATATAAAATTGCCTCAAAACTGTAGCAACCGATTCAAACGATTTCTTTAGCATCAATTTAGTTTAAGAAGTATGGCCAAATTTGCAATAAGTGTGAAAAGATTTTAAACATCCTTAATGTAGCTTGAACATATTTTAAAAGATACAAAGTCAGAATATATCGCTTAGCAATTGTATACTTTATAACTCAAAATATTGTTTCTACTAGAGAGGAGAAGACAAACTCCTGAGGTTTACATCTAAGCCTGTATCCAATAATAATAACAACTCAATGCATGTGCAATAGAATTGAAGGTTGCATGCCATATTCAAGGCTCAATCGTTTGCTAACCTTGTTGGTTTTCCTTTTAAAACAATTACCAAGGAGAACAAACAAATGAACACAACTATTAGGGTTCTGTGAAGTCTTCAATACCAATACAAAACACCCTTGATTCTAAATAGAAATCCTGAGATTTAAAGTATATGCATGAATTTTAAGAAAAAAATTGAGACATTTTGTACTCCACTTTTTGGTGCAAATCACAAGTTTTAGTTGAAGTCATCATTATTACCTATAGAGCGCAAACTACTCATGTTTATCCGAGCCAAATTCGAGTTCAAGTGCCCCTTATTTCATCATAAACTTTCTCGAACTGGTGATGACTGACGATATGAGTGATTGGTTACAAAACTAAGGTTTTCAAAGTAGCGTTAACGACCAGTTGGCAATCAAGGTCATGCACACAAAAATCGTAGTAAAAACATTTGCATTGCATGGTTGCGGATTCAAGACCCGAACTTTAAAATAAACAATGAGCTTAAATATGAGTGGGTCATGGCAATTAAAACTTCAAAATATTTTCAGACTTTTGTCTTCAAACTCAACCAAGACAAGCATACCAACTTGAGAATGAAAACGATTGGCAATTTTTAGTCTTTCCAAACTTCTACCCTCAAACTAAGGCTCTCAAAGGAGCAATGTATATGAAGGGAGATAAGCAATTTAAGGTCTAAATAGGTTCGTTCCCAAGCAAGTAACTCAAACAACAGCACTTTATAAGTCCAAACAATGATTGTGATTGATATTTTGTTTTCATAGAGACATTAATCACCATTTCAAATCTGCAAATACCATCAACTTGAAACTAAATCATTTAATTTTCAGGAAACTGTCATTTGAGGAAACGTGGAAGGGAAGAGATGCAAGAACGAAAACTGTCTGTCAATCAGAGCCAAAATAAACTATCATGCAAATTGATTATGTGATATAGAGTTTATTGTTTGTCTACATACCTCTTGGTGCTTTCAAAACCATCCTTTAAACAATAAAAAAATAGTTGGTATGGGTTGTAGGATAGAAAAAAGAACTCGAAAGAATGGTAATGTAACCCTCTGAGCTGGGTGAAAACTCGAGAATATTGCATTAACACCTTGTGACCTTGTGTACTGTAGCATTCAATGCGTATTTAAGTGCTCAAGGCCACGTTCATCACACTTTCCATAACACAATGTTCATCAACCAATCAAAATATCTCAACAATGATGAGTGTATGAGCCATGCCATCCGATACAAGAACCACCTTTTAAAATGTAGATCAAAATTAATAGCTAATAAATGACAAAATCATTTCAATTTTTTTTTGTCATGGTGCCAAATCATCCCTTATCATTCATGCAATCAAAACATTAATATATGCATCGGCATTCACTCACCACCTTTCAAACTTTGGAGCGAACCTATATCACCATTGAAATAATATATATGTTACGAATGATATATCACTTATTCATATTGTAACAAGACTTTAACAGGTTATGATGGGATAGAAATTAGCATTATTAGGATAAATAACAAGGCGCTTGCCTATACTCAAATGTTTAGTATTCAATAGGCCAAACCACCATTGTTTGCACAAACTTTATGTCAATATTCTTTTTTACACAAAGTGAACCAAATATCGAAATAAAATATTTCATAAGTGATATGAATCCATGAATCTTAGATAATAATATTGAACTTGTGTTATCAAACTTGAGTGAAAATTATTTGGATTATACCACATCATTACCCTTTTTGTTTCAATTTCCATCAAGATAATGAAGAATCTTACAATTTAAACAAACTAAGATATGAGCTTGAAATCGAACATGTCAACCACCTAAACCACCTTATGTCAATTCAGCTTGCAATCTGAAACAACTTTTCACCATTGGACATGTTACCTTTATCTTGGGGGTCCCACCTAACTATTTAATTAGATATTTAATAGGCCTTGCAACAATTTATAAGTTGATATTAGGTGACAAAAAAAATTCGATTTTTTGAGTCAACATCTAGCGACTCCATAGGGTAGCCAATTTTAATAGCTAGAACTCAGAATATTTGGTTGAACTGCTATATTTCTGTTGATTTATGAAGATCATCATAATACCTTTGATATTATCTTTAAAAATAGGTATCGAGGAAGAAAGAGGTATAAGAAGTGGGATAGTTGAGGTCATCAAGTATGGGCAAGAAAATTGAAGGTCTTATGGAAAACAACAACAATATATATGCATATGAAGAAGTGAACTTGTTTTGTTGTTTCAGTTCTCAATAAAAAATTATTTTTACTGAAAAGTGACCAAATAATGACTTGGTTGATCTAGCTTGACTCAATAACGGAATTTACAAAAACTTGCTGAAATTGACAAATTTTCAAAATGAAAAGCAAAAACTCAAACTATTAACAAGCAAAAGGAAAGATGTATGTATAGAAATAAAAATTGAAAAAAAATCAATGTGATTCATAATAGTGCTTGAGGTGTGAACCACTTGTAGTATAAGAGAATAACCCTTATTGTATGCCCTTCAACATAGAAGACTTTTTTCCTACAACAAATGCAATCCTATAAGGACCTATCCAGAGTCTTTGGAATTTTGTATGTTTTCCCTTATCCACAAGGGCGGAATCTCGAAGGAACATCTTTTCATTGACTTTAAAATAAACAGATTAAAACCTTTTATCAAAATACTTCTTAATACTCAATTGACTTTTCTTTAGATTTCTAAGAGCATGATTTCTTTGTTCTTCTAAAGCAAGCAAGGCATTAAGTCTTTACGGGATATTGGTTGAATTTAAATCTTCAACATGTACTGCAAGTCTAAGGGTGCCAAATACACCATAACAAATGAATCTAAATATAAGCGTAAAATAGTATTCATTAGTCTCATAAATGTAGTTGGTGCATTAAATAAACCTAAAGGAATGACCAACCAATCATACAAACATTTCTTTGTCTTAAATGCAATCTTCCAAGACTCTTCTTCATTGACACGTATCTGGTGCTATCACGATTTGACATCGAACGTGGTGAAGTACTTGGCATGTTGTAACTAGTCTAGCAAATTGCCAATCTTGGGCAGAGGGTACCAATTCTTAAGTGTAATATTGTTCAAATCTCTATTGTCAATATGCATCTACCAAATTCCATTTTTCTTGGGTATGATGATGATAGGTGACCCACAAAGTGATATTCTTCATCAAATAACCCCTTTTTCTAGCAACTGCTACAACTACGTCTTCACTTCATATGCTTCCAATACAAACTGTCTATACAACCCAATATTTGGTAATAGGGATTCAGGAAACAATTGTATCTCATGTTCTACTTCCCTCTTAGGTTGCATTCATTTAGGCTCCTGGAACACTCCTATGTATGTTTGAAGAAACATCTCCAATTGATGTTTTTTCTATCAAGTACACCCCTCTATAAATTCCTTTACTCTTACCTATTCATCACCCAACTAATTCTCTTGTAAGAAAAGAAAAACATATTTCTTACTTGCACTAATCAAATTTGTAGCCTTGTTGGACTTATCAATTATATCTTTGTTTTACCTTTATGCGTATTAATGATGAATGACTTCCCATCCTTGATAAAGTGGTATTGGTTTTCTCTCCTCATGGATATTGCATCCATCATATACATGTACGGGATTCCAAACACTACACCACACACATCAAGGGGTATTACATCTAATTTCATTTCATCAATAAAATATTCACTTACAACAAATTTGATCCTACACTATTTTTATGACCTTACACTATCCCTTATGCCAATGGATAAGGGATAGGATGATCATGACCCTCCAATCCAAGCTTTCTAACCATATCAATTTTTATGTGTTTGGCCTACTAATTGGAATAGAATAGATTGTCTGCCTTGGTATTCTTGATCTAGATCTTGATATGGATGAGTTTTTTCATCTCCTTTTCTTCCTTTTGATGAAGTCTACTTATATTTACTTCCTTCTACATTGAATTGCATATAATATTATCATCCACATCTAAGTTTATCTCTACTTGTTTGCTAGAATCTACAACTAGAAGTTTCTTCTTCTTGGCATCCTTCTTGTGGTTCTTAGGGTTCAAATATTCATGTAGTTTCTCAGACACTTTTCTTCAGTGTGACCATCGATGTTATAATGATTACAGTGGTTTTTCGGATCCTTGCACTCATGTGTCGTGGTTATAGTCTTCTTATCTTTTCTTTTCCACTTCTTCTTCCCCTCCTTGGAAATGGATTGGTTCTCTTTTTGTTTGGAACCACTTCATTGTCCTTTCTCATGGCCTATATTCTCCAAGTATTATGCTTGCACACAAGCCTCGTCAATTGTTTTGGGCATGAAGAGCATCACTTGCTTTCATAAATGACTGTGTAGGCCCCCCATATACTTAAGGAGTACATTTAGATTAGTGGGTGAGATACCCAATGTAATAGCCTTCTTCCTTAATTCGATGGTGTACTCTTGTACACTCTTCCCTTGCATTTTCTTGAAGTAATTCCAACATATCCATTGGTCCTCTACATACCCAATAGGGTAGAATTGAAACTTTCAGAGGGTTTTTAAATCCTCCCACTTAATTAATGGTAGATCACCCTCTAACCTAAGTTCCTCTGTGTGTCTTTTCTACCAAGTTAAGGAATGCCCCTCTAATTTCAATCGAACAAATGAAATATAATGCTCCTTATCTATGTTGTGGATAATAAAATAGACCTCTAATTATCGCGACCAATGATTCAACATTAAAGCATGAATCTCACCTCGGTAGGACTTGATATCCACTTGCTTTTCCATCTTAAATAATGGCTAGGAAGGGGTAATGTCACTAGAACTTGGTTTCTCTTTCTTGGGATCTTTCCTTAGATCCTTTTCTAGGTCACCTTTGTCTCATGATTTTCCCTCTAATCCAATACATGAGTTAGAGCCTCCAAAATCACTTCAAGGTCCAAACTTGCTCCCTAGAGTCAGCATGAGGATAGACATATTGCACAAGATATTATTGACTTATATTTCCATATATGTAAATCATTGATCATATTTCTCTCTTGATTCTTCACCTGGCTCATTCACCATGGATAGGGTTTAAATACTTTTTCTTTGTTTCGCCAACTCCTAGATCCTACAATTTCCCACAAAACCTGAAAGAAAACTGCTATGATACCAATATGATCTGTAAACTAGCGTGGATATTCCACTAGAATAGTTCATTACAACAAATCTTAAAACTTAATTCATTGTGTTAGCTTAATTCCACATAATTATAAATAAATTGGAACTGAAAGGAAAATAATTAGAGAAAAACAACACATCGACACAAACAACACAAGATATATCCTAGGAAAACACACTATAGGAAGAACCCAGCCAGGAGTGAAGACTATGCTTTGCTCTATTCTTCTCCAATATGCAATGTAAATGCAAAGAGAGTGGTACTCACTATGGAGTTACCTTTAACATTGTGGCCTGCATGACTACTACATGATCTCCTACTTCCTCTATTATTTTCTAATATCAACTACCTTATTGTTTCTCAACTATGGAACATTAAAATAACGTTAGAACCCCTTATCCTCCTAACATTCCAGTATTTAACATAGTTTGATAGTCGTCTAGGGTTATTTTTAGGGTTTGTAAATGCCTCAAATCCATATTAAGGGTTAGGGTTTTGGACACAATCCTCATGAATTTTCCAACATTCATTTACCACCCAACTAATATAATCGTTCACTAATTTGTAATTTATTTCATATGTCAATAAGTCATTCTTCAACCAAATTGCAATGAAAGAGACATCAACCCATGGTTGATATCCTTCTTTTCTCTCTCATGTTTCCATCAGACAACTACTTGCTTCATTGGTGAAATCAACCTTCTATGTTGCTACAAATATGCGGGACACTTTTTGCTTCTTTGGTTGCTAAGGAACGGATCTATTCATCTCCATTAGACTTCACTCTCTACACCCTTCTCTTGATTGTACTGTTGCTAACACAAATAATTGTATTAAGGAGATTCAATATGTAGCATATGCCCCCCTGAGTTTTAATGGCAACATACAATTTATGGGAAAACAAATAAATTGTTGTGTATACCATCTATAATCATTGAACTTGATGAAGTTAGAAACTAGACTAGAATACTGTAATAGTCAATTAAAGGTCACCATAGATTTCTGATGTAACACACCCCATGTCACACTAGATTTCACAAAAGCATTTTTTATATGAATAATATATGCATATTTGTTACATGCATAAACCTGACAAGTGCATATTAAAACGCATAATTATCATAAGTGAATAATGGAAGCTTAAACTAATTCATAAGACCCATAAATTCTTATACAAATGCATGATAAACAAAATCAATAATACAAAAATCTTAAGATAATTTATGAGATTCATAAATTTCCATGCAAACTATGTTTGTATGCACTTATGAAACATAAGTTAACCTTAGCTTACTATTCAGTGAGAACTGCCAAGTAAAACTCTAATCCAAGATTTACACGATTAACCCCATAACATTAGAGCATAAACAAGGTTAATTAATACTTAGACATACCCCTTTTTTATTTGTACTACGCAGTAGAAATTTCCTTAGGTATCACACCAAATTTAACTCACCTAAAATCAATAGGTTAATACATATAAATAAATCCACTCCTGGTTATAATATTTTAAGTAAGAAATAATTTCTTGACCATAATAAATTATGGCTTAGAAAGTAACATTCCCAAACTTTTATGTATAAAACTTTATACTTGAGAACTCCAACACTTTATCATGAGCTATGAGGGAGTGAGATGCGACAAGGTGAACTAAGATAGAGGGATCTGCGACGGAGTGAACTGTGACTTAAGCATATAAAATTATGCCAAACATTCCCTTGAGACAAGAAAATTTAATAAGTGAACTCGAACAAGTGAACTTCCACACAAGCAAATAAAATTATACCAAAATTTTCATTAAAACAAGGAAATTTAATAAGGGAATCCTGACAAGTGAACTTCTAAACAAGAAATATTTATTTATTTATACTTTTTCAAATTCATGTAAGATAAAAGACATATAACTTAAGCAATTCCACCCATGGAATTTAACATGAAAACCCTACCATTCTAAAGTTTGTAACTTTAAACAAAACTTTTCATTAACTTGGCCCTGAATTTGAGCTTCTACATGATCACTCACTTAACTTGAAAATATTTTAACTTAAGAATCGCGGCCCATGGTTTTCCAAAACCACAATACCTCTAAATGAAAAACAGCTAAAGAAAAATGTGCGTGACACAAAGTATTGTTTATAATTATTTAATAAACAAACTTAGAACATTGTATTTTATTCTATTTTCAAGCTTCGACATAAAAGCTTCAACACAAACATTAATTTTCTGTTAAAAAACCCAAACCATCCTGTGGTTTTTATTAAACCAAAACAACATGTGGTTTAAAATAACCAAATCAGCTCATGCTTTTCAATTTACCCATTATGCATAACATCTAAACTTTTTTAAATAATTAATGGGTCAAACATATCTTCAACACAAACATCTAAACTTTATTAAATAAATAATGGTTCGAACATATCTACGGCAAAAACATCCAAACTTTATTAAATAATTTATGGATCGAACATATCTTCAACACACACATCTAAACTTTATTAAATAATTAATTGGTAGAATATATCTCCCACACAAACATATAAACTTTATTAAATAAATAATGGGTTGAACATATCTTCGACACACACATCCAAACTTTATTAAATAATAATGGGTCGAATATCTCTGCAACACAAACATTTAAACTTTATTAAATAATTAATTCAAACATTTTATTTAACTCTTAGGAGATTAGTTTTCAAATAAAATAACTTCCACATAAGATTTCAAGCCCGGGGATTAACATTATCCACATGGAGTGAATTTAACTCTAACTTGAATAAAGAGCTCACGTTCATAAAATTTTGGATAATTACCGCATAATTAAACTTGCACATATTTCACACACATGAATTAATCAAAATAACATTTGAATTTATACCTTGCATCCAAACTCAGGAAATTTAACAAGGAAATCGTTCAAAACTTTTATCAGTCATTAGTTGCACCGAGAGGCGCTCTACAGCCCAGTATGGGGGAGATCTTGTAACGTTACATAACGAATTTATACCTTGCATCCAAACTCAGGAAATTTAACAAGGAAATCATTCAAAACTTTTATCAGTCATTAGTTGCACCGAGAGGCGCTCTACAGCCCAGTATGGGGGAGATCTTGTAACGTTACATAACGTTATGTAACGTTACGTAACGTTATTTTTATTAATAAAAAATAAAAAATTTAATTATAGGCCAAAATAAATGTCGGCGAGAAAAACAACCTAATATGGGGGAGATGTTGTAATCTTCCTACCTAACAAAACAATAAAAAGGTAAAAATTTAATTATCTATAAAAAAAATGTGGGTCAAGAAAAAAACACAATATGGAGGAGATGTTGTAATGTTCCTACCTAACAAAATAATAAAAAATAAAATTAAAACCATGTGCAAGGCCTTCTAAACAACCCATGGTTTTATTGTACATGGTTTAAGAGGGCCTTGCACATGGTCTTAAAACCATTTGCAAGGCCCTCCTAAACAACCCATGGTTGTAGGAGGTCCTTGCATATGGTTTTAAAACCATGTATGGGGAAATGTTGTAAATAATATTAAATATTAATAATAAAATATTATATGTGGACCTTAAATAAAAAGATGTGTCTTTTGGTTTGAATCAAATCAATGGCTATATATAGGATACACCAAAGTTGATAGTTCATTGAGTGCAATAACTAAGAAGAGGTTTGCACCTCAAGATATTTGATCCCTCTCGGTGCTTGATAGAGCCTAGGATTTGTATCTACGTTGGTTATTACCATTTCATAAATTAAAACACAATTTCCAGGCAAATAAACTTATCTACAAAATAATTGAAATGGGCAATTGGTTCGTGGCAGCCACGTTCCACCTGACCTTAGGAAATTCTGCTCATTTTTATCTCAGCAGAAATCCACCCCTGAGCTGAGACTCATGCATTCACCATAGATTCTCACTAGTACCATGTTTCTATCGAATTTCCTCACTTGGAAACAGGATTTACTGGTTTATTACCAAATCCATGCAAACTATGCAATTCCTTCCTTTAGCTTCATTCTAGATAGCACCACAGTGAAAACTATCACTGCATCTGTGCTTAGAATTACACCAAAAGAATTTTTTACTCCATTATCATATAACCGGTGCAACCAAAGGAAAAAACCAGGAAAAATTATCAACCAAAATGGTAACTAAAAAGGCTTGGGCTTACAGGTTCACTCAACCAACCCAACTGCCACAAACTGGTCAAATTGGACACCTTGCTCTAGAACTTGACTTGTTTATTTGTCCTCTAGCAATTCCAATTGACCATGAATTTTATGTTTCGTCACATTTATTCTCAAACCTACCGCATTCCCATGTTGCATGGTACATTTTCTTCTTTCCTTCTTCACATTCTCTCTGTCTCTATTGTTTTTCCTCTGCCTCCTTCCCTACATTCTAGGTCCTCCTTTCCCCAATGTTCCACCAACCTTGCATGTCCTTGTCACCTTTTTTCAACACTTGTCCAATTTTTCCATTAACTTCTTAACCCCCTTTTTAACTTCAAAAATAGGTTTAAGCAATTAATTAGGGAAAGTATGGGTTTATCAAATTTATAAGGTAATAAAATTTAAATAAGATCCTACTTATATTTTAGGCTATATGACACCACCCCTTCACTGACCTAGGTGAATACATGAGTCCCCGTTCATTCAGCGTTTTGGCTCTCCCATTGTCAGCTTAAACAATTACCACATGAGTTCTGCCTTACATGCACTCATAGTCTTTTATGAAATTACATTAACAAAACAACGGGGTTTCAAACTATGGGTGTTACATCTTATCTCAAAGTAAATTTAAAGGTGGGCAACGCAACATTGTCGACACTCTTTGATATTTGATAGAGAACAAAATTCTTAGTGAATTTAATAGAGTTATGGTTGAGAATAGATTCTCTCATCATTAATATAAACACATACATCAATGAAAAATGAATAAGAACAATATATCAAGCACATCTAATATATTATCAATGCACATGATATCAATCATATATTGGACAGAGTGATTTTACCTTGGAAACCTAGATGGGAAAACCAACATTTGAATGGTTTCTTAGCATTGTTTTGGTAATCTTTGGTTATAATGCAACCCAAGGCTTTTTGTGCCTCGTCCTCTTCTTAACCAACCAACAAGCCAAAAACCATTTAAGATTCATATTAAAAGAAGATATATGAGAGTTAGGGAATAATCGAAAGGCCAAGAGATTGGTCTTTCAGTTCCCATTCTTCTCTCTCCTATTTTTGTTTTCTATTTTATTTAATTGTTTGTTTTTCCTCTCTTTTAACCTTTACACTTGTGTTTTCATTTATGTTTTTTCTAACCTTCATTAATTGTTGAATTACACTTGTAGACATCAAATCTTACTAACATTTTCCTATTCATAACCATTTCATATCATAAGTAGATCAAAGATTTTGTATCCCAAGTGAGAGTTGGGGTCTAAATACATTGTTACAACACTTAAGCACAACCAATCATAGCTCAACATACATAATAGTATAAGAAATCAAAACATTTGCATACACAACACATATCACTAGTATATCTCGTATACTTGTTATATCGAACTATAAGATCGTTTTATATAGAACCAAGATATAACCTACTCCCTTCCAATGAGAAATACTAGGTACACATAAATTGGTGAGGGTGCATAAAAAATCCTTGATTTATTCCTTGTTTTGCACACTAGTTGACTATTTTAGTCTCACTGTTAGACCAATCAAATGCCTACTAGACTATATCTAGGCGATATCTTAGTTGGCCACTCAATCAATCACTCACTTGACTCTCAAAATGTAGAATAGCATGAAGGGGATGTAAGCTATTCCCATAAAATTTTGACCTCCAAAAACATCATTTAAGCCCTTAAATGGGCCTCTAAATGTTCTAGACCACAAATCTGCAAAGTAATACTTATCCCTAATGTGGGCCCTAAAATCCAATTCATCCATTTGTTCACCCAAAAAACAAAACATATTAGATGAAAATTTGTATATTGATCCAATTTGGATCATGTGTTCTTCCCTCTTCATCTATGATAAATTTCTTCTTGACATGGGAACAATTCTTTTCTATTTCATGTGCTTGTACAACACTCCATCTCTATAGAAATGTCAATGGAATGACAATATTTTGTGTTCAACACAATCCTCATGAATTATCCAACATTCATTTACCACCCAACAAATTTAATTGTTTACTCATTAGTAATCTAGTTCATATGTTGGCAAGTAATTCTTACACTAGATTGCAATGAAAGAGACATCAACCCATGGTTGAGATCCTTCTTTTCTCTCTCATGTTTTCATCAAACAACTACTTGCTTCATTGGTGAAATCAACTTTTGTGTTTCTACAAATATGTGGGACACTTTTTGCATCTTTTCTTGCTCAGGAAGGGAGTTATTCATATCCTTTAGACTTCACTCTCCACACCTTCACTTGGTTGTATTTTTGCTTATAAAGTAAATATTTACATTAAGTCATTAACACTTTGCTTCCATTCAAATTATAATGGTGGAAAAATTTCATAGTACTACATGGACTACGTGGCTTCCTTATCTTCTCCAATTGCCTCTGAGTTTTCTATTGGTTTGGGGGATTCTAAGGTAAATCTTTGTATTAAGTCACCATTGGCTTTCCTCCCTTATTTGAGGGTCCTAACCCAATTTCATTCCCTTCTTCTCAGCACAACAAAGCCCCAAGATATCGACTCGACGGAGGAGCACTCAGTCGGAAGCACCTGCGATGTAGATGCAGTCTCACCCGAGATATCTTAGTTTGGATGGGTAGCTTCTAGAACCATGTTTGCACAGTTGGGTGGGGGAATTTTTGGTACCTTGGCCTCCTACCAAGGGTCTCAGCAAATTATGTAGGTGGATTATTTACATGTGCTATGAATAGTTAGACTGCGACCTGTTGTTCTAAGCAACCTATTACATCAACAATATTTATACAGTATGATTGTATTCAACTGATACTATGCGATTGATATACATTTATTCATTCATAACCAAATATATAACGATTCATTCAATACAACAATTACACATATAACTCAAACATATGCATCATTCACACATATACACAAGATATAACGTGGAAATCCATCCGGGAAAAAACCACAAAGGTTCTCTTCATCTGGATTGCGGAAATATATGCATCTTTTGTCTATGCACTAAGCTACAGACTATGTTCTAGATCTTCTTCTCTAACTCTACATACTCTTCCCTCCTCTCGTGCTCTTGTATCCTCTCTCCGCTCTTTTCCTACTTATATTTACTAATGATCCATACACAGCCTGGATCAACTAAACCCCTCCTACTCTTC
Source organism: Pseudotsuga menziesii (assembly GCA_001517045.1). Taxonomy (NCBI): domain Eukaryota; kingdom Viridiplantae; phylum Streptophyta; class Pinopsida; order Pinales; family Pinaceae; genus Pseudotsuga; species Pseudotsuga menziesii. Next base: position 143,137 of record LPNX010209462.1, on the reverse strand, counting down.
TGCGCACTCAGTTGCAGATCCTTTACCTCGTATACTACTAACAGACAACAATATAGAGCTATCGACAGTGAAGCTCATAGTAGTGAATCTAACTGTAGGGAAGCTAACCCGCATACAACTTGGGTTCCTCCTTTTATAGCAATCTTACATACTTGATACAAACTCATTACGTGTTGCTTTCTCAGTTGACTTCCTCTTTTATCCAACAGGATGTCTTTCCTTTTCTAGTAACACCTAACGAGAGGCACTAACGACCTAACTTATAGACTCTGCCTTCATGTGTGTGGTTTCCAGCGACTCTCGCCGAACTCGTACCCATGATATTCAAGGCCTGTCACTTTTTGAGCATTACGCCTTACTGTCACTTTCCATCCATTATGTTACTTACATGCATTTTGATGCTAATATTATGGCATACCTTCCCTTGCCGCACTCCTTCCTTCTGTCATGGATTTCTCTTATGGTGTAGTTTCCTCTTCTTCCGCAGCTTCCTCTTTTGGAACCTCTTCTTATTCTTCTTCTTCCTCTCACTTCATCCGTTGCAGCTCCCTCTCTCTTCTTTCTTTTCGGTCACTGCCTCTGTCGCAACTTCTTCTTCTCTTTAGCTCTTCTCCATACTTAGGCAGAATTCTGATTGAATTCTACCTTACTGTCCCTAGGACCAACAGGCCCTCAACATTCACCTGTGGCTCGTCCCGAGCCACCTTGAAGCTATTCCATCAATTTTTTACTTACGTTGGTTTTTCTCTAAAAATATTCCACGATTTTTGTCACTCTTTCTTCTTCAACACGCACCTCTTCTTCTTTCCTCCACAATTGTTCAACCGGGTCGGAACTAACTTGTTTCTGGCATGACCTTCTCCACTAATGTCGCGATTTCATGCACCTTCTGATGTACATGTTGAATGATACATGTAACTTCTATTGCTTTAGCCTATAAATCTTCCACCTTTTTTTCACAGTGTTGTTGTTGTGTGCATAGCACTATCATAATTTGTTGCTGCAATTTCCTCATTTCAGTTGCCTTAGCCATTTTTGTGCTAAGTGTAGTTGCTTCATATCATTCCTTGGTTGCGTAATATTTACTTCAAACACAGTCTGTTCATTTGCAATCTTCTATTATTTCTCATCACCCATGAGGGCTTCCCAAGTCTAGGCTAGTTGGTCAACAACCTTGATACATATTTCTTCTGCTTTTGTTATCTTCCTCACAACTTCAGTTGCTGATTTTGTTCGTTTCTCCAGCACTTCTGGAGGTGTGCTTAGTCTTATATGTTCTTCCAGTTTTGTAACCTTTTTCTTTAGTTCAGTCACTATATTTCCTATTCGAATTACCTTTTCTTCTACCTGCATTTCCTGTTTAATTTCATCATCTTCAAGATTTGAACAAGCCAGGTTGACAACATTCTCAAGTTTGATTTTACTTTCTTCTACTGCTTTTACTTTTTTTTTGGCCTTTTTTTTATCTTGGTTCTTATTTTATTAATAATTTGTTTGAATTTCCTTTCATTTTTACGGAGGGTACTCTCCCTTACTTTAATTTATGTGTCTTTCACTTTTTGTAGAGCATATACTTCCATCAGTCGCATCTATGAGAAATCTATGAAGACATGTCTAGTACTGTTGGTGACCTCATTGGACTCTGGATTTTCCAAATCCAGTACTTCTCTTTGAATTTGTATTATGATTGGGTGGTCCCCTATTGGTCTCTGGGGTTTTCACACTTCAAATGGGTTGGGTGCATCCTGCGACTCTAGTACTTAGGGCACACGATCTACTGTAATTTTTACTTGTTCAATCGTTTTAACTAGGTCGTTCAGGCACTCTGTGATATGAGTTGTAAACTCATTGTGATGCCTGCCAAGGTCATGGAAACTTTCCTCTATAGATTCTTGTATTGCTTATTGTAAAGCTGTGATCTCTTCATCATCCATGCAGAAGGTATTGACTTGCTTATCAGCCTTACGTTTCTTGCGCTTTGGTTATGTTTGTTCTGCTACATCTTGCTCTCCCTCCTATGGTTTCCTTTCCAGTGATGGTTCTTGAGGATGAAAATTGGACTTAGTATTATCTGGTTCTCTGCCCTGTTTATCTTGCCTTGTGTTTTTCTCCGGATTAACCTCGTTTTCCCTTGCTTGAACTTCTGGTGCTTGTTGGAGCCATTCTTGCGGCCAATTGTTGACAATGGTTCCTAAGTCATCTTCTGTAAATACAAATTGTGTCGCAAACCACTAGCAGTCTGGGTCCCTCTTTGGTTGGATGTCGATCTGAGTTTGGACCAATTTGAAATTTGATAATTCACCGAAATCGAGAAATAGTGTTTGCAGTAATTCTCACCCAGTGCTTCACTGGGTTTTTTTAGGCTTTAGTGTACAAAGCATTCAATGTTGCTATATTTTTCCCTGTTCTTTTCTTCTGAGAACTAGATGTTCTGGTATCTTGACCCTCTACAGTTAACAGGTAAATCCATCGGCCCGTATTATGCCGGCTCAAACCAAACAACAAATGAAACTAAGATCAATAACCAAGAATAATGGAAAGAACTACCTTCTTCTTGCGATGCGGCTGCATCTTGTAACAACTTGTTGAGGAAAAATTGTGACCAATTGATCTGGAATCCTTCTGCATAGAGTACAATTAGTGCCACTGTAGTTGCAGTACATTGGTTTGGTCGTGAGGTTTGCAGCATTTTGCATGGCGGTATCGTTGCATCTAGTTGAACCACAGGGTCATTAATGGATGACACTGAAAATCCTCTATCGGCCTTGAACATGGCATACTTATCCTTGACCTTCTCAATCAGAGCTGAGTCATTTTCTTTCTTCAAAATTGATAGTGGATATGTTCCCGCCCATGGTAGACCTGTAATTACTGAAATTAGGTCAACAACAATTGAGTATGGCTTGTCTAGCCATAGGAATCCTCCATGAAATACTACCAGCAATTGCTTTACATAATTATTTGTTTCTGCGCTTCAGCCAAAGTGTGGCATGAATAGTAATGACAGTAACCCACATTGTTCCAGTCCTTTCTCCCATCTCATTGCAACAAAACGGTTTGGTGAGTCAAGCGTATCTTTAACCAATTTCATGTAGTTCTTTTTATCCATATCTCTTAGTTTGTTGGTATCCTGGTCTTCGAAGGATAGCCTCTGCAAATGTGGCATGATATCCAGTTGTACTGTAATCCCTTTTGGTCGTTTGGGTGCTACCAGTGTAGCAGAGTTCTTGCTTGGGATGTGAATCTGTGTTGCGTCCGTCCTCCTTGGTGGAATATATGGTGGCAGCAAGTTTCTGGTTTCAAATTATTTTGGTTCTTCATCGTTTGGTGGTGTTGTTGTTGATTTCTCTTTTCATTGTTTCTTCATTTCTTGCTTTCCTTTTGACGCTGGTGAGAACCTTGGTTCTTTTACTCTACGTTTTGTTGAAGGTTGAAGTGGAACTTGGCCAGCAGCTGGGGTAGGTTGGTTCCTTGGGGAAATATATACAATAGTATATTCCATAATATGGGTCGGTGATGTGGGTCGAACTTCAGGTCCTAAGTGGTATTAATGCTTGATATTGAAATAATCATGAATAAGTTTCAGCTCTTTGAGTTGCAGATAATACTTGCTCTTCTCTTCTCTAGGGATAATGCTTCTGATTGTAGGCGCAAAGTGTAATATGAAACAACAACTTTTTGACAGTTTTCCTTCACACGAAGAGGTATTAAATTAGAAAGGAACTCATCCTTTCAATCCTCATGGGTTGTTGATTTGGATCATTTAAGGAAGATTTTCAGCATGCAGTCAATCAATTGGCCTCTTTGAAATGAAATTATGTTCATTTATGGTAAGCATGATCACAAAGTACGCCACCTAATTCTATCCATATTTGCAAATTAATGATTTACAATTGTCTTTTCAACAAGTTTCATAATTTATTTGCTAGTGTCACATCATTTCCCATCTAGGTTGTTTCCTATGGAAACTCCACTTCTCTTTTAAGTTCCCTTGGTTATTTTTTGCTCCTCTTTCAACTTGGATTTTACACACACACACACCTTTTCTGCTTTTTTTTCTTATCGCAGTGCTTGCAACTTGTATTTCCTCTTCTTAACCATCTGGTCCCACTCCTTGCGACTTACATTTCCTCTTCTTAACCCTATGTTCACATTCCTTGCATCTTATATTTCCTCTTCCATAATGGTTTTATCTTGCACTAGCAACATAAGTTTTCCTTCTTCTTTTTAATGCGACCTAGTTGCAGTTATCAAAGTACGGATTCAATCGGCTCCCATTAATGATCCCTTTGACCTCTGTTCCATCTAACTTCTCTAAATTAATTTCTCTTCCATCAGTGATTTCCTTAACAACATACGGTCCTAACCAGTGCGTTTTTAATTTTCCTGGATGCTTGAATAATTTACTGTCATACATAAGAACAAGACCTCCGGCTTCAAAATGCTTGCTCTTAGTGTGTCTATCATACCATTCCTTTTGTCTTTGATTTTCCACATTCTGGTGAAATCTTGCGATGAAGCGGTCTTCTTCTAAGTGAATTAGTTGAAGCAATATTTCTTCTACAACATCAACATCGATCATTTCTGTAATTGCAACAACTCTCAAGCTTGGTACTATATATTCCATATGCATGGCAGCTTCTTTTCCATACACCAACCTGAATGGTGTCTTACCTATTAGCTTCTTACATGTTGTGTGATATGCCCATAATATTGCAAGGATATTTTGATCTCAATCATCATGTTGCCCATTACAGACCTTTGTAAGCGCATTCTCCATATCTTATTAAATGCTTCGACAACTCCATTTGCCTGAGGGTGATATGGAGTTGTTCTTCTATGTTGTATATGGAATTCATCAGTCACTTCAATCAATTGATTAAAAAAATGCGTACCTTGGTCACTAATCAAAATCTTGGGGCAATTGAACCTTGTCACAACATTTTCAAATAAGAAATTCACAGCTGTCACAGTAATACAATCCTTTACTGGCGCAGCTTCCGCCCATTGGGTCAGGTAATCAGTCATAGTGATAGTATATCGTGCTCTGGTGCACTTTCCTACTAGACAGATAGGTCCTACAAATTCAATAGCCCATTTATCAAATGATTTTAATGTGATTTGTGATACTAATGATATTTCATCTCTTCGAGACGGGTCCCCCATTCTTTGACAAATATCACATCTACGACAATAGTCTCGATCGTCTACATGCATGGTGGGCCACCATAGTCCTGCTTGTAAAATATTTCTTATGTTTGCTTTTACTGCATAATGGCCTCCTGCAACACCAACATGTGCTTCACTTAATATCATTGGGTGCTCGTACTCTAAAAAACAACATTGAAGTATCTCATTGGGGCCCAATTTGTACGAATGTCCAACAATCAACTGGAAATCTGCAGCTCGCACTACTAATTGTTTCTTTTTTGTCGTGGTATATTCACTTGGTGCATAACATGTACTCAGAAATTGTATGATGTCTTTGTATTGATCATTAAACACAGTTATCTCAAATAGTTGTGCATCAGGAATATTATCCTCTAAGCTAGTATGTTCTTCCCCACTTTCGATTCTTGACAGGTGATCGGGTCCCAAATTCAACCTACCCAGTTTAACAATTATTTCAAAATTGAATTCCTGGAAGAGGAGAAGCCACCAGCAGATATTCCCCCCCAACACTGCCTTATTGACCAAATATTTGAGTGTAGAGTGGTCAGTATGCATATTGAAGTGTCCACCTAGTAAATAATGTCTAAATTTTTGCAGCACATACACCATCGCTAGGCCTTCCCTCTCTGTTGTGGTGTAGTTCTTCTCTATTGTTGATAGCTTCATGCTAGAAAAATAAACGGGGTGATCAATCACTCCTTCCCCGGTTGCGTTAGTACCACGTCGAGTGCAACAGATGATGCATCGACATGGACATGAAATTTTTTTTCCAGTTTGGAAATACAAGTATTGGCGCAGTAGCCATCTTGTTCTTTAGCTTGTCTAGACTTTATTAACATTCACTTGTCCACTGAAACTTAGTATCTATTTTCAGCAGTCTCTCCATTGGGGAAGTCACGTCTGCGTATTCCTTTATAAACTTCCCGTAATATCCCATATGTCCTAATGTTTCTCGTAACTTCTTAACCATTTTGGGTGGTGGTAAGTCTATGATGATGGCAACTTTGGATGGATCTACCAAGATTCCATCACGACATACTACATGGCCTAACAGAGTTGCAAAAGGGGCACAAAAATACATTTTCTAAAATTTAAGGAGATTTGATACCGACGACATCATTCCAACATCATTTTGAGGCTCTCAATATGGTCTTTGACAAAACCAAATACCGTCCAGTCATCAAAATAGACTTCAAGAAATTTATGTATAAAATATTTAAATGCAGCAACTACGATTCTAGAAAAAATTCCAGGTGCATTCTTGAGTCCAAAGGGTATTTCCGTGTACTGGTAGCATCCCCATTCCATCGCAAAGGTGGTCTTGTATTGGTCCTCCTTTGTAATTCTTATCTGATGGTAGCCCGAAAATACATCAGTGAATGAGTACATTTCTTGTCCTCTGACATTCTCCAATACCTCATCTATGAATGGTGTCGGAAATGGATCATGTAGGTAGGAATCATTTAATTTTCTCATGTCAACACAAATTCTCACTTCCCCTAAAGTTTTCTTTTCTTGGACTACAATTGGACTAATCCATTCTGATTCTTCAACAGATTCTATCACACCTACCTCTAGAATTTGGTCCAGCTCATCTTTAACTTTATCTTTGTAGCACGGGTTTAATATGTATGGTCTTTGTTTGACCATTTTGCATCAAGCCTCAAAGGTGTCTTCATTTCACCAAGGTCTCTGAGTATGCCTTTCATCTCTGAAAATTTGGTAGGGAAAAGATCCTGGAATTCATGTAGTAAGTCAGTGATCTTTCCCACAGTCTCATCATCCCAGTAGTCTCCAATATTGGAAAATTTTGGGTTTCCTGGTGAGCCAATATTTACTTTCTTTATCTTGAGCGGACTCAGGAATTGGTTATTGGACATACCAACTCCTTCCACTGCACTCATACCTTCTTACTCAAGTACATGTTTATGTAAAGTGGTTCATCATCATCTGGTTCTACTATAATGTTGTAACATTCCATCCAATAATGGACTGGCGTGTTGCATTGATGGTAGTTGGTAGTTGCGACCGATATTTCTTCAAATATATTTTCCTTCATCATTTGTAGTGCAGCATCAACTGTTGGGTGTTCACTTGTGAACTCAAATGTCTGAGTGAAGCTTGTAACTAAACTTTCCCATTCAATAGTTCATCGTCGCAGTTCTGCTGATGTGTACCAGTTTCTTGGTACCATTTCCAATGTGTGGATGAATCAATGGACCCAGTCCTCTCACAAATATTCCTGCCATTTGGTGCAATAATGTTCAATATGCTCCACAGGATTTGTCAGTCCTATTTACTTCTAATCAGAATAAATGATTTGTTCTCCAAATTTGATCTCCATTAATCTTCTACATTGTGGCCATTCGGAGATAGATTGTTTATGTGTACCCCACCATCTAGAGGGCGTAGCTTTCAGCACAAAGTCAAAAGAGGAAAATCATTATGATTCTATCACTTTTTCTTTAAAATCCATCAGAAAATACGCAAGTTTGGGTAGCCCCTCATATGTAGGCATCTCGCTTGCTTTAGCTCCTACCCTTCGGACAAATCTTATGATTCTTGTGCATATTCTCATGGAGACTTCATGTAACTTGTTTTGTCAGATTTCTAGGGCATCACCTGAATCGGATGTGTAAGAACTTACACTCCACCAACTCAGTTTTCCATCAGCTGTTGGATTTATATAATCTTCTTTTGAAGACATGATGTTGTATAACTAGTCTAGGTAATTTCCTTAGCCTTCACTATTTACAGGCTCAACATCTCTCTGCCCTTTAAGTGGATCAATTGGCGCAACCACCCTTATCTTGGAATCTTCAAATGATAAGATTATTTTCTTGAAATTTATAATGGTTTGGTTGTCTATTTCCCAATCAATTCCTAGAAGTGCAGGGTATGGATTTGTGTCATCGACAATGTCGATCACTTCAAAATCAGCATATGTTCTTAAGCCTTTGACTTCTACAGGTACTTGGGTTAATCTACTAATTGGTAGAACCTTCGGTTGGTTTGTAAGCCTTATTTGACTGGGAGACCAGTCCAGTAGTGGCTTATTCATGCTATCCCATGTTTGTATTATTAAAATATTAACATCCAAGCCCAAATATAGTATGATATAATCCATGTCATAATCTCCTATCTGCGTAGTCATTCGCAGTTCAAAACCTGTTTTTAATCTCTTCCCTATGTGGTTAACTCTTTTCTCAGGTCTCAGGTCATCTATCGTTTCTTCTATCAAAGCTGTCATTTCTGCGACGTCATATTTATCATTGATTAGTGCTAAACAACTTTTGAAAAATTCTTTAAGCTTACTAACCTTCTTCATTGGTTGCCTCCTGTTTAGTTGTTCAAAGCATTCAGGCATGGTATTGATTTGCCCAGATGTAGACGGTTGATTAGCATTACCAAATTCTATGCACACCTCTGAGAAGACTTCTTTTTCCTTATGGACATCTAGCAGTGCTTTCTTTTGTGTCACAGGTCTTACCTACACTTGTCCATGCTGTGTATTCGGGTCTGTGCATGTTGCGGCACCTCGTCTCGTAACTATAGCAATGTGAGGTTCTCTGGGTTCGACAAAGATCATCTGAATGTTCTTATTGGGGTTTGATTTATCATTCTGCATCAAGTTTGGGTTTACAATAGTTCTAGCCTGCCATTTCACAATTAATTATGGACATTATTCAACAGTGTGATCAAAAGCTTTACAATATGTACAAGTTTTTGCAGGACTTTGACAATCTTAGGAAAAATGTTCTGGCTACCCACAGTTATAACATATGAGTTGGCTTATTCCTTGACCAAATCCTCCTCCTCCTTGTTATTGTCCTCGGCCTCAAAAATTTCCACCCCCCACCCTTTGCTGAGGGTATTGTTGTTGTTGTGGATACTAATGGTGCTGGTATTGCGGTTGAGGATACTGCAGTTGTTCATATTGCAGCGGTGGGCATTGATAAGGTTGATACTGAGGTTGCGCTCATTCATATTGCATCTGTTAATCATTTTTCATCAAGTAGGTATCCACTGTCTTTTCTTGCGACAGTTGAATTGCTCTGCAATATTTTTCATCATGGCCTACATATTTGCAAAATTTACAGTACAGACTAGCTTGTGCACTTACAAGCTTCTGTAAATACAAACATTATTCAAACTTATGTCCCCTAGTATGGCATATTCTACACCAAGGCATCCCTTGGGTGTTCATCGGGTTTGATGCTCCTTCTACGACGCAGTTCATGAGCACAAGGAAATTATCTTTATGGTGCCCCTCTATTCGGCATATTGTACACCATAGTTATTCTTGAACTTCCTTCCCTCTCTTAATGTCTTGGAGATTCACTGTAAGATTGGACATCTACGACTGAATTTGCATCATCCCCGTGCCATTGTCTCCAATCGGCGAGGATTATAACTTCATTGCTATCTATAGAGCTTCTATCTGCAACACAATATTTTGTTGCATTAACAAGGTTTGGATATGTGGCAATAAGGCGGCAATGAACCACTCCCTATGTTGTACATCCGACATTTGGAAGCTTACTTTGGCCATTAATGTTTTAAATCTTTGTTTAAAGTCCAGACAGATTATGTTGGCAGCTGGTTAATTTCTTTGATCTCAATAATACATTGAGATTCAGTCTTTTGTTTTCTGAACTCATCTATCATGCCCATTCGTATTTCATTGAGCATTTTCTGGAAAACTCCTACTAGTACTATAGAAAATTTCATGTACCATTCAAGTGCATGACCTCGTATAGTTGTGATCATCTGTGCTTTCTTGATATTCTCATCTTAGATCTGCTGCACAGTCCACACAAATTCACATGGGAACCAATGTTGTTCTGGGTCTTCCAACCCATTTCCATTGAATATTGGTAACTTAATATCAACTCCAACCATTGGGTTTACTACTGGTACAGTCGAAACAAAATTTTGGCTAGTCGAACTCCCTTGTCTGCTAGTTATAGCGTTAGTATTACTAGTATTTACAAATGCACTTGGACATAAGTCTCTAGACTTTACCTTTGGCGATGTGCGTAGTGTTGTAGGCAATTTGTAACCTCGTTCTTGATCTGGATATTCATTCGATTCTTTCGACTCTTCGTCTACTTCAGAGATCAGTTGATATTCTTCTTCTTCTTCGCAAGACCCTTCGTCAAAGTACAATGCAAGCTCGTAGTCTTCTTCCCCTCCGTTCATGGTGCAACTTCCTCTTCCTACCAAATTATTTATTTGATTGTCAGATCCAAATCTTATTCTACTTCTTAAACAGCTAGATTCTAGTTCATTTCCGCTACCTCCTAGGAACATCTCAAGTCAGAGTGCATCATACCCATTCTCTTTAGACACACTTTTTTCACATTCACAGAATCCCTTTTTCACAGACAAGTGTAAGAATTTTCTTCTCAATCAGATCTAGGAGCTAGAACAATATTCACACTCAGAGTGTTTGACAAAATGTGCAAGAGAATCAACAAAAAGACTGAAAATAGCTATAATAACACATGTGAATGGTACTAATTTTTGATCATATTATTATCATTAATATTGTAGATTTTATAGTATACATTTATAATACATTGGACAAAATTCATGAGGCTCTGGCAGCCAATTGGATTTGTACATGTGTCATGGTGAAAAATGACCTCAATCCCCCCTAGGTGGACCAATGGAGCTCCAAATCAGCCCAAACAGTAATGAACCAAGGTGTGGACATTGGGGAAGTGTTTTGGGTCATTAATGAGTCCTAGACAAGCATGGGTGATAATATATAGGTGAGTGGGAGGCTCTAGGTGGCAATAAATGCTCCTAGGAGAGCCAAAATAGGACAAATACACCACTAGCGCACTTAGTCAAACCTGGACCCCCGAAACCAATGAGGTAGCACCCCAATGCATTAATGAGGGTGCACATGGGCTAGGTTGACCAAAATAGGGCACTGTTGTAGGTGTGAACAAGCCAAAATAACCAGATATATTGCAGAATCAGTTCTCCTAAGTCTAAACCATAGGATATCATTGCATGTGGGAAAATAAAGTTATCCTAAGGTAAAAACTATGTAGTAAGAATGTATTACTTCTCCTACACCCCCCCTTAATCCAGAATTAGTACAATTTAATCAAAAATATTTATTAAGGCCTTGGCAACTAAGGCATAAGTCACCTTTTACAACAATTTTTATTAATCCATGTAACCGAGGTAAGGAGGAAAACCTCATGGGACAAAAAATCCCCTAAAAAATGGATATTAAAGAGATATAAAGGTCTTCAGCATGTACTCCTCTTCACTTGAATGAGCTGAAAGAACAACTTCTTGTTGATGGACTTGGTGAAGATGTTGTGGATGCCAAGATCATGCATCAATGCATCAAAGTGTTGTGAACAAAGATCATGTGGAGAGGCCCTTTGATGGTCATCATTTGATGATGGAGGGGTATCATAAAAATTTATTTTTCTGCAAGCATACTCTGATCTAATATCATAATAAACCATGGAAAATATATCTCTACAAACTCTTTCCCAAATAAAATCAAAAGATTCAACAAAATCTGCATTATGTGTAGCTGCCATATCATGAATAAAACCATGAATATTTCTCCCAATTTGATGAATCACCTTCATAACTCTGTAAAAAATATCATGAGTCTCTGAAATATCAGAATATATGTCATACACAGCATAAAATATTCGAGGTATAGTGTCTCCATGAGCGAATGGATCCATAGGAAGAGAAGAGTGAGCAACTAGATCACAATTGCAATTGAGCGAACCTGGAAGATCTGGAGACTTGAGATTTGAACCATGGGTGGTGAAAGAAAGTCCAGAAATATGGAACAGAATTCCCATGAAGGCCAATGATATGGCTGTCCAACCAATGAAAGACATTAAAGACATAGCAGCAACATATACAAGAGACATAGCATTGGAAACTAGGCAATTTTTTTAATTTCCAACTAGCGAACTTGAGGGTTGTTGGGTCTTTTGGTCATGAAATGGTTGGGTAAATGAGTCAATGAATGTCATAGGCTATATATAAGAATGTATATAATCTTCAGAATCATAATTGGAAATATTTTATTGGATTGGGAAAGGGATTTCAGAGGGCACATCAAAGGCTAGTGAAAAATGACTAGTTTTGGGAGGAAGCTTTGATGAACTGACTGGGAATTTTTTCAAGGAAGGTATGGAGGTTTCAGGTTTTGATATATCAAAATGTGAATCAGAAACAGAGATATTATAAATAGAGAAAATAGAATTTGGTTTTACCCATGCACCCAATGCATGCTCAGCCTTACCATTTCCTTGCTTGCGCTCCCTTCTTTTTGTACATTCTGGAAGAGCAATATGGTTCTCCTCAAGAAGTTCGGTCATGATGTCCATTTTCTTTCTAAATAAAGCTTTCTCAAGATGTGAAAATATGCAATAATCACACATGGGTGTTTCTCTCTTGTTTCTCCTCCTCCTGGATCTCAAGCTCCCATCAGTAGAACTAGAGCTTTCTGAACTTGATTCCTTCTTCTCTTTCTCCTTTTTCTTCAAATCTTTATTCTTGAACTGGGATTTATTTGATACACCAGCAGAAAGGGATTGATATTTGGATTTGATGATGGTACCCATTTGTATGAGCTTGTCCTGCTCCTGAGTCAAAGACTCCATGAAATCTTCTAGCGGGCATCTTCCAATTTCTAGTTGTAATTTTGCTAGAGTGAAATGTCGAAACATATGCAGAATACTCCGGCCCCAACTTAGAAAGGATGGACAAGATAAGATGATCATCTTTCTTCTCTTTACCACATTGTATTAGCTGAAGTACTAGTGCTTTAAAATTGGTGAAGAAATCTTCAATGGTCTCGTAGTGAGTTGGGCTCAGTTAGATTAGCTCATTCTCAAGATGATGGCCTCTCATTTCATCTGTCTTCCCGGATAGTGACTCAAACTTGACCCAACCTTAATTTGTTGTGCCAAGAATTTCTATATGAAAGATAATTTCTCCTGAAGTGTCGAGGCAGAGCATACCGAAGGCCTCATCAATCCTATTAAAATATACTTAGCTTTCTCCACAACAGAATTTGGCTCATTTTTCAGTTCCCATGGTGACCCGGTAGAGGCCCTTGGACCTCAAATGGATAACCATATTTCCCTTCTACTCAAAATGATTGAATGGATTAAACATATCTTGATTTTTCTCCATCCTTATTGCGCAACTTGTGACAAAAAATGTTGTTAAACCTGCAAAGCAAACACTCAAGTTTTCCGGACATATGCCCTAAACAGAAACTCAAACCTCACAAGATTTGGTTGCAGCTCCAAACAGCTCTGATACCATGTAATAATTTTATTCTCAATCATATATAGGTTCTAGAAAAATATTGACAATCAAAGTGTTTGAAAAAATGTGCAAGAGAATTAACAAAGAGACTGAAAATAGTTGGAATAACACATGTGAATGCTGTTAATTTCTGATCATATTATTATCATTCATATTGTAGATTTTATAGTATACATTTATAATACATTGGACAAAATTTGTGAGTTTCTGGCATCCAATTGGAGTTGTACATGTGTCATGGTGAAAAATGACCTCAATCCCCCCTAGGTGGACCAATGGAGCTCCAAAACAGTCACAAACCAAGGTGTGAACATTGGTAAAGTGTGTTGGGTCATTAATGAGTCATATACAAGCATGGGTGAGAATATAAAGGTGATTGGGAGGCTCTAGGTGGCAATAAATGCTCTTATGAGAGCCAAAATAGGCCAAATACACCACTAGCGCACTTAGTCAAACCTGGAACCCCCAAATCAAGAAGGTAGTGCCCCAATGCATCAATGAGGGTGAACATGGGATAGTTTGACCAAACTAGGGCGTTGTTGTAGGCGTGAACAGGCCAAAATAACCAGATATATTGTAGAATCAGTTCTCCTAAGTCTAAACCATAGGATATCATTGCATGTGGGAAAATAAAGTTATCCTAAGTTAAAAACTATTTAATAAGGATGTATTAATGCTCCTACAGCAATCATTTTTATCCACATATTTAAAGATGACATATATCTACCTCATGGTCCTTGAAAAAAAAATCGCTCTGCCTCACTGTATGAGGTTATGGTGTCTATAGAAAACTCGGTAAGTATCCCTCCAAAATACTATCTATCCAAAAATACACAGCCCTCGACACAGATTTTCTTACTCCTTCCAGTTTCTCAATCAATTGAGGATTCCACTCCTTTGGTTTTCCTCCTTGGAAATATATTTGTTGGGTTGCCAAATTAAACAACCACTCATGCAAAACAATGGGAAAATCAGAAAAGAAAATCTTGTGGATGTTTGTATATATGTATCGACCCAAACACTCTCTTGGGTTCCACCAAGATCCTTCTCTTTATTCTTTTGTAAATTCTAACGCTTTGAAATCCACACAGTCTTGGATCTCCAGTTTTGTTCGTTCCCATAAAATATCCCTCAACACAATGATTTGATTCCCAGCAACGAAACCATTTGTTGGCTTTCCTCCCTCCTTCGGGGGTCCTGACCCAATTTCAGTCCCTTCTTCTCAATGCAACAAATCCCTAAGATATTAGTCTGACAGATAAGATCTCAGTCGGTAGCACCTACAACGCAGATGCAGTCTCACCCGAGATTTCTCGGTTTGGATGGGTAGCTTCCAGAACAACGTTTCCGTAGTTGGGTGGGGGGAATTTCTGGTACCTTGGCCTCCTACCAAGGGTCTCAACAAAGTCTGTGGGTGGATTATTTATGTGTGTTATGACTAGTTAGACTATTACCTGTTGTTATAAGCAACCTATTACATCAACAATCTTTAGACAGTATGATTGTATTCAACTGATACTATGTGATTGATATACATTTATTCATTCATAACCAAATCTATAACAATTCATTCAATATAGTAATTACAAAAATAACTCAAACAGATGCATCATTTACACATATACAAAATATATAACATGGAAACCCATCCGGGAAAAAAACACAAAGGTGCTCTTCATCTAGCTTGCGGAAATATATGCACCTTTTGTCTACACACTAAGCTGTAGAATTTGTTCTGGATCTTCTTCTCCAACCCTATAGACTCTTCCCTCTTCTTGTGCTTTTTATCCTCTCTCCGCTCTTTTCCTACTTATCTTTACTAATGATCAACACACAGCTTAGATCGACTCAACCCCTCCTACTCTTATGTGCACTTCGTTGCAGATCCTTTACCTCATATACTACTAACATACAACAATATAGAGCTATCGACAGTGAATCTAACTGTAGGGAAGAAAACCCGCATACATATTGGGTTCCTCCTTTTATATCCTTCTTACACACTCGATACCGACTCATTACAGACTCGATACATACTCATTATATGTCACTTTCTTAGCTGACTTCCTCTTTTATCCAACGGGATGGCTTTCCTATTCTGGTAACACCTAACGGGAGGCACTAACATCCTTACTTACAAAGATGCCTTCATGCATGTGGTTTCTGGCAACTCTCGCTGAACTCGTACCCATGATATTCAAGGCATGTTACTTTCTGAGCATTACACCTTACTGTCACTTTCTATCTATTATGTTGCTTGCACTCCTTCTGCTACTAATATTCTGTCATACCTTCCCTTGTCGCACTCCTTCCTTCTATCGCAGATTCCTCTTTTGGTGCCTCTTCCTCTTCTTCTTCCTTCCTCTCACTTTATCTATAGAAACTCCATGTCTCTTCTTTCTTTTTTATCGCCGCCTCTTTTGCAACTTCTTCTTCTCCTCCTTTATCTCTTCTCCATACTTAGGAATAATTCTGATTGAATTCTACCTTACTATCCCTAGGCCCAACAGTCACTAACACTTTGCTTTCCAATGTCCATTCAAGTTATAGCGGTGGAAAATTTTCTTCGTATTGCATGGACTACTTAGATTCCTTCTTTTCACCAAGTCCCTCCAATTTTTCTATTAGTTTGGGGAAATCTTCCAACAAGATGCCAAATGATGGCCTTTCTTCCCACATAATGAACATACCTATGGACACCAACAACTAGTTTCATTATGGCTTTTCCTCTTAAAACAATACCAAACAAAGGATGTATTTCTTGATGAAATATATATGTGGTCCTTCTTCTTCTTGCTTCAACTAATGTACCTGGTGCTTCTTCTAAGTGTTGATATAGGATGAGTCCTTGCACTTTCCTCATTTCTACCCTTCTACAATATTTCACAAGAATCATCAAGAAGGAGTGTGCTTCCATCTTCCTTCATTGTTTCTCTTTCTCACTATGAACAAGAAAAATCTACAACATCGTTTGGATTCATAAAAAAAGTCTTGGTGTTCATGCTATTTCCCTCTCGACCATCCAAACATAAGCATTCCTGATTGAACCTCAATTCAACTGATGTGGGGCTTAGGATTCTTTGTATTCTCTTTCCTAACCCTTGTCCATTGTACCCCATATTCCTTAACAATTTCAAGCCAATGCCTCTTGTATGCTTTTCAAATTCACCAAAATTCTCTTGAGAAATTTCTAAGGAAAGTGAGATTACCAAAGTTGTCTTGGTCACGGTGTTGGCCTCAATAATGGCAATGGGAAGGTGTCTTTGCTTCTTTGGTATATTATACAACTCTTTTTAGCTTTACCAATGCTTCTTATTCTCTACCAACCCTCATTGTAGTTGAGTCATCATCTGAGTAAGTTTTTCCTATTGCTAGCTATCCATCTAGATGATCTTCTCCCCCAATTACATAAGATGAACTTATGTTCTTGTCCCAATATTCCATGATAGCAGTGATAGAGTCTTAACATTCATCAAATAAATTATTTATCAATGACAACAGTATTGTCCAGTAGTCAATTCATCAAGCTCTCAATGTTCTTCTCCATCTCCTCCATACTCAACCAAGGACCTTCTCCTTCAAGTGTATGTTCTCTTCTTGAAGTTTAACATCGATGGCTTGCAAATATTTTAACCTTTCTCTTTTTAATTTACCCATGTTGATTCTACTTTCTCTTCAAAATACCAACAACATAGTCATGGTAAAGGACTCAACTGCTATGATACAATATGATCCATAAACAAGGGACTTATATCCCACTCACTTCAACACAAAGCCTTCACATAATTAATTTTTTGTTATCTATTATTAGACTTATGTAGATATATTGTCCTTTAGAGTGGCAAGGCATCTATTCTTAGTTCAGGTCTAAGTGTAAATTTTGTGCAAGACTCCTCAAGATGGGTGATTTGGCTTGTTCTCTAATGTAACCTACACTCAAGCAACTAGTGGACATGCCAATAAAATCCATGCCTCTACAAATACTTTGTGATTGAGAAATTTATCTTTGGTGCAACTCCTTTGCATGTTGAAATCCAATTAAACTAAATATCTCAAGATGCTTGAGGTTGAGACACCATCATGGTTTAGTGTGTGTGTTCAGTTTTGATTGCAGTGCTATGTTTTTAGGTAAAAATACTTCACATACAAAAATATTGTTTTGGAGGATTTAGTGAACCAAACCTCATTAATAACAACTATGTTCATATTTGTCAAGGTACAACCTAGTACATGGAATTAAGACATGCACATCCAAGAGAAATCATATGTTAATACATGGATGGCTATAGCAAATGGATCAAATTCCTAGCTCACAACTCCTTGGGTGTACATGTTATGGAGCTGCTAGCTTGGGAAAACTTAATGGAGGTTGTAACTTGTAGTTAACAAAGTGAAAAGGTTGAAATATGCTCCAATTTTAAAGAAAGTAGCATGTAGCTATTCCTTTTTCACATTATATATTTGAATCCACATGATGAACCACTCAAACAATGTATATCTATATGATATTAACAATACAGGTTGATGGCAATTGAATGGTTTATACACATATTTTTTTCTTTTTTTTTTCAATTAAGATTGTTGACACCTAGTTGGTGTCATGGTACAACAACACAACTCTGGAGTTAGATTTGAACCTAGGTGGGGAGGATCACAACCTAACAACCCAATATACACTCTTAGTTTGTGATGGCACAAGAACCCAACACCCATTTAATGTCAAATATAAAACATATATAAATACGTATGAATGTGAGTTTTCATAGAGTATAAACATGTGTGTGTCGAGAAGGGGGGTGTGTGTGTGTGTGTGTGTGTTGGAATTATTTAAACCATGCATGTGAAAAGGATTTATTACATGAAACATGTGATTGAGGATTTATTACATGAAACATGTGATTGATGGTCATCTATTAGACAATTGTAATTAAACTATATATCACGACAATTCACATAAAACATTCACAAGTGATAAATTGTTGAATTGTTGGGATGAAAGTGAGTTAAAGAAAAATATTTGTTTATTCATCTCGATAGTATTTGAAGACGCCATTTACCAATCAAACGTTGGCCCAGTAAGATACACAATGAACAACCACTCGATGACCATTATTTGAATGATGACTTGGTGATTATTTGAAGCATATATGAAATTTTGAACAATCATAAAACTACAAAAATTAAAGTGGGTGTGAGATAAAATAGCAAAAGAAGAGATTTCCTTAGAGAATGCCCTACATACGTTGGAAAAATAAAGTTACATTGTATGCTCTAGCATTGACAAATAATCTATTATGTTTGATACATGTAGTTTTAGATGAATTTATTTGGTTCATACAACCTCAATACCAACTTGTGTGCCTCCATAAGTGGATTGAATATGTAGCATATGCTCCAATGAGTTTTAATGGGAAACATACAATTTATGGGAAAACAAACAAATTGTTGTGTATACCATCTATAACCATTGAACTTGATGAACTTAGAAACTAGATGAGAATAATGCAATATTCAATTAAAGGTGATGATATATTTATGATCTCAAAGTAAATTTAAAGATGGGAAACACAACATTGTCAGCACTCTTCGATATTTGATAGAGAACAAAATTATTTGTGAATTTAATAGAGTTATGGTTGAGAATTGATTCTCTCATATTTAAGATAAACACATACATCAATGAAAAATGAATAAGAAAAATATGTCAAGCACATACAAAATATTCTCGATGCACATAATATCAATCATATAATTGACAGAGTGATTTTACCTTGGAAACTTGGATGGTAAAATCAACATTTGAATGGTTTCTCGGCCTTAATTTGGCCATCTTTGGTTATAATGCAACTCAAAGATTTTTGTGGCTCATCCTCTTCTTTAACCAACCAACAAGAAAAAAATATTGTGAGAGTCATATTAAAAGAATATATAGGAGAGTTAGGGCGTAATGGAAAGGCCAAGAGATTGACCTTTCAGTTCCCATTCTTCTCTCTCCTATTTTCATTTTCTATTTTATTTTATTATTTATTTTTCCTCTCTTTAACTTTTACACTTGTGTTGTCCTTTATGTATTATCTAACCTTCATTAATTTTCAAATTACACTTGTAGGCATCGAATCTTACCAACATTTTATTTTTCAAATCCATTCCATATCATAAGTAGATCAAAGAGTTAGTATCCCAAGAGAGAGTTGGGGTTTAAAGACATTGTTACTGCACTTAAGGACAATCGAGCATATCTAAACATACATAATAGTGTATGAAACCAAAATATTTCCATAAACAACACATATCACTATTATATCTCGTATACTCGTTAGATCGAACTATAAGATCATTTTATATAGCACCAAGATTTAACCTACTCCCTTCTAATGAGGAAGATTAGGTCCACGTAAATTGGTGAGGGTGCATAAAATTTCCTTGATTTATGCCTTGTTTTGCACACTATTTTATTCTAACTATTTGACCAATCAAATGCCTACTAGACTATCTAGTCGATATCTTAATTGACCACTCAATCAATTGATTAGTTGACTCTCCTAATCGACTCACTGTTTCTAGAAGATCCATAGGTGTGACGAACCTGTATAGCCTATTGTGCCAACACTTTGATCAGTTATATTTTCACATATTAATATGGGGTAAGTTGATAAACAATCAAACTCAACCACTTTTCAGTAGAAATTCTTCCCCAAATCCAATAAGAATTTTTCCTTAATTGATCGGAATATTGACTATGGAACTTTCCCCTTAAGGGTTTTGACCCATTTTAAGACAATCTACAAACATCGAAATTCAAAATAAAATTGTGAATTAAACAAAACTTTTTATTACAAAAAAAATCATTGAAAAAGTTGAATTTATCTACTTATTAACTTGCTCAGTGTTAATATCCATATTATAGTCTCCTTTAATTTTCAAGTAAGTTAAACAAAATTGTGTTATAAACTATTTCCAAAATAAATACAAAATTAATTAAAAATCATTATATATAATATAATCATGGTAATGTTTTTTTTCACACGGGAAAAAAACATGCCTCTTGCTATTCATTGAATCAAAGAGTACATAATCAAACATCATTGGGATGTTTTCCCCAAATAAGAAAAGGCTCAGTCCAAGGGTCAAGAAATTGTTCAAAATGAAACAGAAATCCCAACTAATCACCATAAAAAACAAAAGATGCCACATATCTAAAAACTATGCAAACAAAAGACAAAAAAGGCTCGCCACAGGGAGAACAAAGAACAACCTATTAAAGAGATATTGGTCTACAAAATAGAAACGAGTACTATACCACTAGAAAACTATTCAACCATGATTAAATGATGAACACAACCACCTAATTCAAAAAATGAACAGAGTCTTCATAAGATAGATCATCCTCCACAAATTTCTCAATGTGTAAGAAACCTTCAGTGTACCCTAAAGTTGCCTTAGATAGGCCATATGTAACTACATTATGTTCCCTGTAGATATGATAAATGGAATAAAATATGAATGTAACCATGAGCACCATTGAGCCAGATTAAGAACCTGTAGATCATACTTCTTCTTCACCTAGTTAATAACAATATATGCATCAAATAAATACTCATAGTAGCTGCGAATTTAAGTAAGGCCCATAAAGCTAACAATTTAGCTTTGGTATTGGATCCAAAACCACAATTCATCCTCAACTTGAATTTATGATCTTAATTAATCAAAAGTAATATCCTAGCAATGTAAAAACGTAGGTGCTATTATGTGCAACCCCATAAAAAAAGCTTGTAGAATACTTTAAAATAGGAGGATTAGTCATGATAATAGGCTTCTTCTTGATCTCAAAGGAAGCATAATCCCTATACATACTTAATATTCTCATATTTTTAAAAGAAACATTCAAATATTTATCCTCAAATATATAATAATTTCTAGATTTTCGTATGTCCCATCATATGAAAACAGGTAAAGCTTTGTACACAGTAAAATTCCTTACCCAATTTTTCATAGTTGCCTCCACAAAATGTGTTCCCCATCCTTGATTCAGACAAAGTGTAATTATATGAAGTCTGATATACAGATCAGATCACTAATATTGCTGCAACTTTAATTAAATTTCTGATCTAAAACTTGCAGACACTCAATAAAATTTCAGACTAGGCAAATGAAGGTATTTTGTTAAGAAATTCATAAGTATGGAAGTAGGTAGAGGGAATAAACCAAGGAAAGTTTCAGAAAATAGAATTCATATTCCCTAACACATTTACATCATGGAACATTTAGATTTTAGAGTCAGCTATGTTGAAACTTACTCCCATGCTTCTAGGTCACCCAACCGTAAAACTAGGAAGACTTATTCAGTTCCTTTCAACCAGAGGCTTGGGGAAATGCACAGAGAGGTTATCAGGAATTTATATAGCATAAAATAATATTTGGAACAGTTTGAAACAGTTCTAGAATTTTTTGTGGAGTTTTGGAGTGATTTGGGAAAATTGGGCAATTTTGGCCTCGGGAAGTCCTGCGCAGTGGAGGCTGCCCAAAAGTGTACGGCCTAAACTAATTTTTAGTATGAAAGTATGTATGGACATAGGGGTCAATAAAAATCATGCAGAAACTTTCAAAATCGAAATTGAGTGAACAAAATTCACATAATTGAAGAAATAGTGAGACTGGTCAATTTGGCCTAGCAGTCTAGCTAGGGTGCACATAAACACATGAAATTCATAGAAGAAATGAATCAGACTTGAGAAATGGTATTAAAAAATCCTAATACAGATTATATCAACATATTACACCACTCAAACTCATTCTCATGGCCTTGACTCCTTTATTATTGCATTTACTTGATAAAAAACTCTCATTTAAGCATGAATTGAAACTCATTGATAGAAGATTTGACATATGAGATAATTGGACAGTATGATTACAGAAATACAGAGATATTTATCAGAGTTATTTGACTGGTGCACATAAAAATGGAAGTGGAGGACTGGCCACTCCAAAATGGGGCTCAATACAGTGGGCAAGAATCCCAATATCTGACAACATAATGGATGGGAGCGTAGGTGAATATTGGCCTTCACTGGAGCTCAATTTCACTGATGATGATGGCTGCAATAAGTGACTGATATGATCTCATGGGCTTATCAATGTGCTCCACACCTTCAATGAAGAATGAAAGGGTAATGGAAGAGTAGGGAAGGAAGGATTTGGGGCACATCTCCCAAAGGTTAAGGCACAACAATCAGTAGAATATGCTTCACATAAGCATCAATCAATTAATTCATCAACCAAACTAGTAAATGGAGCTTGAATCTGCTTTAAATATATTCTTGGGTGACTTGTTTAGTAGGTGTAGGTGATAGGTGACCTGTGAGATCAAGTCATCCATATAGAAACCCTAACCTTTTCCAATTCATGCGCCCTCCTTGAGTAATTGGAAACTATGGACCATGTGAAGATGTTTCCCTATCCAAGTCATCCATACAACTTAGCAAATGTGCCTTCCTTAGGCCAAGAGTTGTTGTTTTTATCTTATGACAGCTTTTCTGCTTTCCCTGCTTTTGAGACTGAGTCTCCAAAAGGAAACCGCGCCCTCCTTTGTAAAATGTTTCTTGATTTTCCTATGACAGCTTTTATGAGTCTCCAAAAGGAAATTGCACCCTCCTTTTTCAAATGTTTCATGCTTTTGTCTCTAACTTTTTTTCTGTGGCTTTTGGGCACTTTCCCTTTTCCTACCCGATTGCTTTTGTCATAAAGTTTCCAATTCTTCTTCCTTGGAAAGTTGGCTTGCCTAAGTGCGCCCCCTAATATGGAAAGCTTATTTCCACATAATTAAATTTCAATATAAATAATCATGATAAATAAAAATCAAGTACATGCCTCAATAATAATTATTTATCGAAATTTCCCTAGGCTAGTTAATTAATGCAACTTAGTCCCCCTAGGTGTTTAGCATGGTCCACACTTTTGTTGGTCAATTAGGTGGGGACATGACAGTCCTTCCCTCCCATATATGTTTGTCCCCAAGAAGAAGCAAACCAAGTTGCTGCAATATATGCTCCCCCTCCCAAGTAGCATCTTCATTGGGTAATCCTTTCCATTGTATCAAATATTCTTTGATGGTTTTGTTCCTTAATTTCCTTTCTCTACCCAGTAACACTTTCTCTGGTATCAAGACCAAATGACCTTCATCATCCAAGGGTGGAAACTCTTCTGATGTCACTATATGTTGGCCAATTGCCTTCTTCCAACAAGACACATGGAAAACATTATGGATCTTACTTTATGCTGGAAGTTCCAACTCGTAGGCCACTTCACCAATTTTTCTTATAATTTTGTAGGACCCATAGAATCTTGGCTTAAGTTTTTCAGCCCCTTTCTTCTTCAAAGAATATTGTCTGTAGGGTTGCAGCCTTAGGTAGACTAAGTCTTCTACCTGGAATACTCTGTCAGTTATGTGCTTATCTGCATACACCTTTTGATGGTCCTGAGCCATCTGTGAATTCTCCTTCAATTCCCTTAGAATGTCTTGGTTTTATTGCAACCAATATTTAGCCTTCTGGGCTTTGCAATCTCCAAAAATTAAATATGCAAAAGTCAGATCCTCGTACCCATACAAGGCCATAAATGGGTTCATTCTTATAGAGAGATGAAAGGTAGTATTATAGCAGAACTCACCCAAGTGCAGCCAAGTTTCCCAATATTTTTATTGTCTCGTAACATAATTGTGGAGGTATCCTTCAAGCCATTTATTCACCCTTTAAATTTATCCATCGTTCTCAGGTTGATAGCTTTTGCTCATGTTCAGGTTTTTTCCAACCAGCTCGAACAGTGTCTGCCAAAAGGCACTAGTGAACTTGCTATCTCTGTCACTGATTATAGTCCTAGGAAGTCCATGCAGCCTGAAAAATATCCTTGAAGAATAGAGCAGCAACCTCACTATCATAAATTATGGATGTGACTACAAAGACACGTGCAAATTTAGTCAACCTTTCAACCACCACATAAATCTTGTATTTTCCTTGAGAATTTGGCAGCCTAATGATAAAGTCCATGGAGACACTCTCCATCTCTGTTCTGGAATAGGAAGAGGCTGGAGGAGTTCAGCAGGGTGTGTGTGCTCTACTTTGTTCTGTTGAAATGCAGAACATTCCTTCACATGCATGAGAACATCATATTTAAGGCCCTTCCAAGTGAAACTCTCCCTTACCTTCTGGTAAGTCTTCAGAAAACCAGGGTGGCCATCCACTGGTGCATCATGTGCAGCCTCCAAAATATTCCTCTTTAGTGTAGATCCTGGCACTAAGAAAATTATGTTTTTGTAGTAGATGAGGTCATCATGTACCTTGTACTCTTCATTATGGCTTACCCCATCCAAAAATTCACAAGCAAACTAATCCTTAGAATATTCAGTAGTCAACTAGATCTTCCACTCAGTTAACATCTGTAGCAAAGAGAATGTGGGTTTACGAGAGATGGCATCAGCCACAACATTCATTTTTCCCTTTTTATACTCAATATCAAAATCATATGATTGAACTTTACTCACCCATTTTTGTTTCCTGTCATTGAGTTCCTTTTGGGTTAGGAATTGTCTAAGACTGTTGTGATCAGGCTTCACATTGAATTTACCTCCCACCAAATACTGTTGTAATTTGTCCAATGCATGCATACTAGTGTAATTTTTCCAAGTGTTGAGTTGCGTGCGCGACTATCTCCATTGCAACTCACATAATGTATGCGACTATCTGCATTGCAACCCGCGTACATCAACGCACGCGGGTTTCCTTTGAGCAACTCGCGTGTCATACGCGGGTTGCCTATATTAATAGTCACGTACACTTCAATTTTACCTTAAAAAATATAAAATGCGATTAATTGAGATTAGTTGGGCCCTAATCATTAACTATCCCAACTGTTTCAACCACCCCAACCTTCGAAATCACTCTATTTCCAAAAGTATAAATAGAGGCCTTGGGGAGAGCATTAATCAATAAGGATTGGAGAGCAAAGTTATGTTGGTGGTATATCTTTAGAATTCTTGGAGCAGTAGAACTCAGAGTCCTTTGGTTGCAGAGGAGTCCTTGTCTCAGAAGTTGGGTTGTATTTTTATCTCATTCACTGATTGTTAATAAAGAGAATTCTTCTTCCAACATTGTGTTGAGTTTCTTTCATGTATCGTGGTTAATGAATATATTTGATTATGTATTTGATATATTGTTTATCTAACCTCTTATATATACATGCATGAGATATTACTTGGAGAATTTTCTCTTTACAGGTGAAAGAGGTGCATCCCTGGAAGCTTTGGAGAGAAGAGGAGCGGGAGAAGATCAAGCTTGGATCAACCGTCGAGAATCGAGTAAGTCAAGACTTTCTTCCTATTCCCTTTCTATTCTCTGGTAACGCTGATTTTTTGCAAGGTTAGTAGTAAGTTGGTAACCCCAGACCCTACGTTACAAGGGTGCTTAATCCTGAGCAACATAACTGGCGACTCCGTTGGGGAGTCCAGCCTGCTATAGATTAGTCCTGTAGATACTTGCCCAGTCTTTGATTTGATTCAGAGTATGGTTTTATATATTGGCTTTGATTTGCGGTAGTGTTTTAGAGACCCTCATTATTTTTTCTTTTTTGAAAAAATTATGCCCTGTACGCGGGTTGCTGTGCTACACAGTCACGTACAACAACTTGTATACGTGGGTTGCTATACTGAACAGTTGTGTATAGTACCAGGTTGTTCTGTTAGATAGTCGTGTACATCTCTTAGCAGCAAATTTTTAGGTAGGGTTGCTTGTCCCTGTCTTATTTGGATTTTGCTCTGCTTTGGGGTCTTCTAGTGCTGGCATTTTACTGTAGGTCTGAAAGTCATGTGCACCATACTTTGTGCTTTTCAGTAAGCCCTTGAGTTTTTTCTTGTTTGAGTTTTCTTTCTTTTAGCAATTTGAGGTGGATTATCGTGTTTGGGTGATAGGTTCAGTGATGTGTATCTGAATCAGTGATCAGGATTTTAGATACCTTGTACCCTGTACTATTTCCAAGTAGTTTCAGTTTGTCACTTGCCTTTTAATGATTTCAGTGGATTTCATTCATTGTTTCTTCCCAATCTAGGTGTTTGCCAAGTCTCTTCCTTATGCAGTTGAATTTGGTTCTTACAAGTCTGCTATACTTCATTTTGCTTGCCTTATGGTCTGATTATTCAAGCATACTCAAGAATTTTTTCATTTAGGTGCATAGTAATTTTTGAAGAGTTTGAAAAGTGAAAAAAAAAGCATTGGAAGCATTTGCATTTGAATTGCATATCATAGTTTTATTTTCAGTTTTTGAATAAAATCTCAAAAATTACAAAAAATAAGTCTCAGCTTTCTCTTACTTAGTTGTAATTTCATTAGTTCATATCTACAAAAAGAAAAAGAAGCTTGTTTTAAGTAGTTATAATTCGCTTTGGAATTCATTTTATACACCTTTTTACTTTTCTTATCGAGTTGATAATATCATAGTCGTTCATGCCACTTACCCTCTGACTAAGAACAACCCTTAAAATGAACGCTATAATTTAAAATTTATTAGTAAGTTTTGTTTTATAGGGTCATACACCTACTAGCTTAGGCTAGACTTGTGGGATAGAAAGTGTAAACTCCCCACAAGTACTTAAATTTAGACGTAGTTGGCCAATCGATAGGTAAATCCTTCTCTGTGTTGATAGTATCTAGGAAGCTCCTCTCAAATGGGAGTTAAGCACGAGGCCGCATGGAGACTTGGACTGAGGAGATAACCCTCTGATTCCTTGTCAAAACGTAGACCAAGGTTTTTATGCATTTGGGGATTTTTTCCTAGACATATTTTCGGGCTTTGCTACCCTACCCATGCGTACGAATCAAGCTTGCGACTGTCCCCCCAAACTATTGATATAGTTAAGGTAGCCTCTAGTCTCTTGGACATCTAGGGTTTACACACGGGTAAACCGAAAGGCTATTTCTAGTTCACCTTGGATAGACTTGGAAGGTAACCCTTGTTGAAAGTGTAGGAGGGCACTGGGTGATTCCTCCACTTGTGCCTAAGAACCTCTTCAAGGATGCCAAGAAACTGTCTCTCAGCTTTCTTCAGGAAAGAATATCTTATACCCCTTGTGATTATTGAGACTTTAGGAAATTTTGTAGTGATTGCTCTGTGGTTTGTCTATGTTGTTAGTCGACCTTAGGGTGTGAGGAGTGAAATTTACAATCGTGGATGACCAATCTGTCAGAAGTTCACGAAGGTTGCGAAACATTCCTCCGCTTATCACATTGGAACCTCCACCTCCCCCTCAAAGGCGAAAATTGGACACGGACGGTTCTTTCGAACCGATAGGAGTTAGTGAAGTTCCGGGTGAACCAAAACTTAGGGCAAACCATTTTAATTTAAACACAGTTGAGATAGAAGACTTGCAGGCTTACAAGTTTGCAAGGAACTTTAATTCACCTCTAACTGACTTAACCGATCATGTGATCGTTCAGGTTCGTCCTTTCAATCCACCCGTGATTGGTGTCCCTTTGGGCAGACTAATATCTACTTCAGGAGAAAGTTATTCTACTTCCACCTCAGCTGCTCCGGCTGAAGGGGTGCCACCTACCCTGGTAGGTGCCCCTAGAACAAGTATACCTACTACACCATTAACTCTAGCTCACCGGGTGGTTCAACCACCGGCACCCACAAGTTTAGCAGGTACTTCTGGTGGTAGGGTCACTGGAATTCCTAGTGTACCTTTAGTTCCTACTTCCTTCACACACACTGCTCAGAGTGGTCCTATAGGATCCTCGGCTTTTGTCCAAGGTTTTCCTTGGAATGGAGGGTACATTCCCCCATCCACTCCATACGTAGGCCCAACACCCGCATATGTAGGGGTGCAGTTCGAAAACCCTAATCCTTATGGTCAAGGTTTTCAAACTTCGGTTTCATATCCTTTCATGAGCTCTCATTTTTCACTTTTCAGCGGAGGGATACCTTCTCCTATGTTCCAAACCCTAGCTTCGACTGGGGCAGCTAGAACCCCACACAAACAATCCGCTGGCTTATGGATGGAATCCTTTCCAAATCAGCCCAACCACTTCGCAACCGGTAGCAGGGGGCAACCCCACCTTCACATATGGGAACATGGGGGCAAGTCCCTCTAATCCCCAAGCTGGTACTTTTAGTGCTCCGGTTAGACCCAAGCTCCCTTTCCTGGCAACGTTAAATTTTCCAGATTTTTTGAAACTAATGAATGACCCAGTGAAACATAACTCCTCTTAGCCACCCGTTCCTACCAAACTGCCCTCAGATATCCCAAAATTCGAAGGCAAAGTTGGTGATGATCCAGGAGCTCATGTCACCACTTTCCATTTGTGGTGCTCTTCTAACTCACTGAACGATGATTCAACTCAGTTGAGGCTGATCCAAAGAAATCTAACCAGTACTGCAGCAAAATGGTATATTGAACTACCTTCTGATGCGTTTAACAGTTTTTAGGACTTGGCTAATGTATTCCTTAGTCACTTCCAACTTCCTGTCCGATATGATTTTGGGACAGACTTGTTGTCTACCTTTAAAAAGAACAAGGCCACTCATATTTCGAATCACATCCAAGAGTGGAGAAGATGGAAGAGCCTTATCAAAGGCACTATTCCTCCTGATTTCTTATTAGAATGGTTCCTTAAATCCCTATTGCCATATATATCTAAGGATGTATCTACTTTGGGAGTGACCAATGAAGAAGAGGCTATCCTCAGGGCCCCACAGCTAGATTTGATATATTCTCAGTCTGGGATTTTATATGAAATTATCCCCGAAGCACCGAGGCCAACGCACAATGTAGAGAAACCTAAGCCTGGACCCCATGCCGATGGTGTGGTTGGTTCTGTGAAATATCTAACTATAGAGTCTTTGGATAAATACCTCCATGAGTTGTCTATCAAACATTCTACGGCGGAGGCAGCAAAGGCTGGCCCCTCACCCCAAAATGCAAATATTTTTGCACAATCCTCTCAAAAGGGCAATTAGCAGCCCGGTCGGAAAAGGAAGAAAGGAAAAAAAGGTGAGGGAAACCAAAACAAGCAAAAACCCACAAACAATGCTGATGGGGGCAAAAAAGGAAAGAAGAAGGTGAAATTCCCATGTAAGTTGTGCCATGAAGATCACCTGACCCATCTATGTCCCCTTATGGAACAAGCTCAGAAGTTGTTAAAAGGCCAACAACCGACTGTCCTGAGGGATCCTTTTCCCCAAGGACAGAATTTTGCTTCAACTTCAAATGCAGCAGGGGGCACCCAAATGCTCCTGACCCCAATTATATCAACATTGTTCAATCCCAGACTTTACTCTAGACTAGGAACAAGAACTATGAAACAGAGGCCTCGGAGAAGGGTAAGTCAATAGGTAAAACTTCCAACCCTCTCACGATTGAGAAGCCTGCCGAACCTATGCCTAAGATACCGAAAGGTGTCTTCAATAAAACCTTGCACAATCCCAATTCTAGGGTTGCAGCAAACTACTCCATAGTTGAAGATTTAGCCTAGAATCCTTGTGCGATGTCAGCTTTAGAGGTGTTACAGAGTTGCCCCACTCAGCGAGATGCATTGTTAGCAGCCTTAGGCAGTATGGACTCATCGAGCCTCTTGGCGTAGTTTAATTTGTCTGATGTCAAAATTCGCCTTCCATATCATGTATCCTTATCGATAGATGTCATCCATGGCGGAAAAACCATTGGAAGGGCAGTTGTCGACGAGGGTGCTTCTACATGTGTCATGTCCTTGTCTTGTTGAAAATTTCTTGGATCTCCAGAGCTGGTTCCATTGAACACCCTACTTACTACTTTCGATGGAAGGTCATTTCGTCCACATGGTATCCTACTGGATTTCGAAATTAAGTTGGCAGGGAAAGCAGTGTCTGTTGAGGTAGAGGTGATTGATGCACCTTTGGATTATAACTTTCTCTTGGGGAGAAGTTGGACTTACGCCATGTCAGCTATTGCATAGGCCGTATTTCAGGTAGTAGTGTTTCCACATGAAGGGAAATTGGTTACTGTAGACCAACTCAGTTTTACTCAAAAAAGCCGCATGGAAACTAACGAGTTCATCATACCATTGGTTGATCAGGTTAAACCTGCTTCAGAGAGCTTAGGGGTTGGAATGTACGCATCATTGATGGGCACATTTGATATTCCAGCTCTGATTAATTATCTAGGTCTACTAGTGTAGGGAATTCTATACCAACGGTTGTTGATAGAACAGATCCTTGGGTTCTTCCTTACCACCATGAACATGAAGTGCCCTTATCGGCAACGAAAGTAGCTTATCAAGCTATCGTTCATACCACTTTTGATCCCATTCCGGTCCCTCTCACAGTCTCAGAGGAGTCGGAAGAATCCTATATGCCTGCTTGGGCAGAGAACTCTTTGCATTCTAGAGATTGCTTAGATGTGGTTTTACCTTCATATGAAGCCATTCTGGAAGCCATGTGTGGACGAGGTAATATCTACGAAGATCTTCACCATCGATCCTATTTTCTTCCAAATTTAAGTAGGATCAAGAACCAGGATTTCCATATGAGACTGGCAGGTGATGTTGATACACCTATTAATCCCTTACCAAGGGAAGGAATATTTGCTGAGGGGAATATGGTAAACATTTCCACTACGATTCCTATCAACATCTCTACAAAACCAAACGTTGTGGAAAATGTACACATCGGCGCGAACTGCTCTCCGGAGGAGATTGCAATCTATACAACCTTGTTTAAGGAATTTCACGACGTCTTTTCCTGGTCATATGAGGAGATGTCAAGCATAGATCCATCAATAGTCGAGCATGAAATCCGAACTTACCTTGATGCTAGACCTGTTCTACAAAAGTTGAGACCTGTCAACCCGCGTAAAGCGGCAGCGGTTAAGGCTGAAGTTGAGAAACTGCTGAAAGTCGGTTTCATTTACCCCATAGCTTTGACAGAATGGGTATCCAACCTTATTCCCGTTCACAAAAAGCAAGGGACTATATGCGTTTGTACTGACTTTCGAGATCTAAACAAATCTTGTCCCAAGGACAACTACCCCGCGCCATTTATAGATCAAATTATTGATGCATGTGTAGGAAGTGAAGTCTTTTCATTTATGGATGGTTTCTCCAAGTATAATTAAATCCAAATTAAACCAGAAGACCAACATAAAACAAATTTTATTTGTCCTTGGGGTACCTTCGCATACAAGAAAATTCCCTTTGGATTGAAAAATGCAGGGGAAACCTTTCAGCAGGCAATGAATTTTTCCTTTCATGACATTAAAGCCATTGTCGAACCCTACCTTGATGATCTACCAGCACATTCTCGTAAGAGGATCGATCACCCAGATCACTTGCGTTGGATTTTTTAACGATGCAGATACTACAAAATTCACTTGAATCCCCACAAGTGCGTTTTTTGTGTAGAGTCAGGGAGACTGCTCATGTTCATTGTTTCCAACAAAGGCATTCATGTGAATCCTTTGAAAGTTGAGGCCATCGTAAATCTGCCTTCTCCTTGTTCTATCAGGTAGCTTCAAAGCCTGCAGGGGAAGTCCAACTTCCTTCGATGTTTTATTGTAAATTATGCCAAGATTACTAAAGTTTTCATGCGCCTATTGAAACAGGACACCCCATTTGTATGGGATGAAATCGCACAACTTGCATTCGAGGCATTAAAGAAAGCTTTGTTGTCGGCACCGTTATTGCGCCTGCCATATTAGTCTCATGATTTTATATTGTATCTAGCCGCATATGAGTCAACCATAGGGGTAGTGCTAGTCCAGGAGGATGATAAGCTCCAAGAGCATGTCGTCTACTATCTCAGTCGTGCTTTAGCCAGCCCTAAACTTAGGTATTCCCATGCCGAGAAGTTTACCTTGGCAGTTGTGTATGTTGTTCAGAGGTTGCGTCACTACATCTTACTGAGGACCACAACGTTAGTGGCAGATGTTAATCCTTTCCAATATGTTTTGTCCTGACGAATAGTTGGAGGAAAATTCAATAAATGGATAGTCATTCTTCAGGAGTTTGACTTAGATTTCCAATCCTCCAAATCGAAGAAATCCTTATTTTTTGCTAAGCTCATTGCAGAATTTCCAGTAGAGGAAGATGTAGCCATTGAAGAAGACTCATTCCCAGATGAGCATATCTTTTTGATTTCTACCTCTGACCCCTGGTACGGAGATATACTTGTCTGTCTCCAGACTTTGAAGTACCCTGCAGCCTTCTCACGGGAAGAACGGTGTAAACTGCGCATACATGCCAAAAACTACCTCATTATTGGAGATACTTTATATCGTAGGGGGGTAGATTCTGTTTTGCATCGATGTCTTACCCATGAAGAATAAAAGACTGTCCTAAATGATGCCTATAGTGGACCATGTGTGGGTCATTTATCTGGGTTAGCAATGGCCCAGAAGATCTTACGTGCCAGTTTTTACTGGCCCACGATCTTTAAATATTGTGTGGAAGCCATGAAGTGTTGTCATCCTTGTCAACTTTACACCTGAAAGATGCAGTCAGATCCTGCTCTGTTATTTCCCATCATCCCAGTGGGACCCTTCACGAAGTGGGGAATAGATTTTGTGGCGTGCAACCCAGTCTCGGTTGGGGGACACAAACATATCATTGTCGCTATATATTATTTCACGAAGTGGGCAGAGGCAATGCCCACCTATAAAGTTGATGGGGAAACTACAAATTTTTTCATTTTCAACCAAATTATCACATGATTCAGTATCCCTAAAGAGATTGTCACTGACCACGGCTGTCACTTCCAAAATAGTATGATGACTGAATTAACCACTATGCTATGGTTTAGACAAGAACATTCATCTTCTTTCTATCCTCAATCAAACGGTCAAGTCGAGGCTGTAAATAAAACATTGAAGACTATTCTCAAACATACTATTAATGCAGCTCGTTCCAAATGGCACATCATGTTGTATCCTGCACTTTAGGCATATCGGACCAAGGTGAAAAATGCTACAGGGTTTTCTCCTTTCCAACTCGTTCATGGAGTGGAAGCAGTCACCCCGGTTGAATGCAAAATCCTGCCCTTAATGATTTCTATTCATGTGTTACCTGATATGACTAAGCTAGAAGAACGTTTATTACATTTAGACCATCTAGATGAGTAGCGTACAGATGCACTGACAGCAAATGAGGCTCATAAAAATAGGGTAAAAAACCAATATGATAAATCGGTCAAGCCTCGGATTTTTTTTGAAGGGGAGCTTGTCTTGCTCTGGGATCAGGACAAAGAACCCCTGGGGGTAGGAAAGTTCAGGTCTATGTGGTTAGGGCCTTATGTTGTGTCAAAGGTGTTGAATAAAGGTGCATATGAATTGACAAATTTCGAAGGGAACAAGCTGCCTGAGCCTAGAAATGGGCTCTACTTGAAAAATTACTATGCTTAGGCTTAGCGCTTTTCCTGTATTTTTATTGTATGTATTTTATGTACAATAGTTCATCGGTTTGTGTTTTTATACCATCTGTTGGTTGTTACAGATGTCTTCTGAGTGGTTCATAGGTTTCGCAAATGGCACCAATTGCCACACTTGTAACCTGGATTTAGCCACATGGGTCATTTACTCGCCCTCAGGACAGCTAGTTGCCTCTGGAGGCGCTTGCCTAGGTCATGCTACCAATAATGTGGTTGAATATAGGGTTGTCATTGAGCTTTTATGGGATGCTTTGTCACGTGGTATCACTCAGTTGGAAGTTCGACTTGACTCTCAATTGGTGGTTTCCTAGCTCAATCGAGCTTATCAGGTGTAGAACCCTATTTTACTACGTCAGTTTATGCAAGTTAGGTTATTGGAAAGAAATTTTGAGTTTATTACATTCAATCATTTTCTAAGAAAAAAATATTCATTAACTGATTTGTATGCTAATTATATCTTGGATTGGCACTTAACACATTTTGCATAAAAATATACAACAGACACATTCCAACACACATGTAAATAAAACCGACAATATATGTGTCTGTGTGTGAATATTTGTCCATATAGATAGGTCGAGTTTCTGATCCTCAGATCTAGTCATAACTGTATAATATACACAAAATATACAAAAAATGGATCAAAGTTCATAAAATGATCCTAGGTCTAAGATTGACCACCCTGGTCCCCCTAATCATCCTGATCACCCTGTTCTCGGGCTTCTTCAGCCTCCTGGGCTACAGCAGTCTCAACAGCATCGATATATACAAGTACTGCTCTAGTTACTCACCTCATAAGGCGTATCCAGACAGGTGGTATACCAACCACTAGCTCCTGCATAGCGGTAGGAATATGCTCAATGCGTAATGTAGGTACTCTTTGGGTAAGCCTGGCCATCTTTCCCTTAAGAACCCTAATCAAAACCTGGTCTTCTCCCACCATAGGATGCACATACATGTGTGGATGCCCAGCAGGGAAGACTGGTCCAATATTTGCATTTTAACATTTCAAAGGATTAAAACTCTTATACATATGTATATATCTTTATGATTAAAAATTCATAAAAATTTAAAAACTTGAAAACAAAAATACCTGACGCTCCCCATGTTTCCCCAGGAGGGAGGATAAGGTCGGAGTCACCTAGGAAATCTAGTCCAGCATATGGAAACTGCTCTAGTGCTGGTACCTGTTGCTCCCACCAAAAGTAGAAGTCGTTTTCATATATGCTCTAAACCAATCCACCACCTCCCTGGCAGAGAACGGTTTCTCCCCACCTACTCAGTCTAGGCTGACGGGGAGAACGAACTGGTAGTGGTATTGTAGGACTCAAACTAGGCACCCTCTCAAAGAAAAAGGCCACCAATATGCTAGAATAACCTAAAATTTCCGCCAGCCTCTTTAACAGTCAGAGAGTTGTTTCCTCATTAGCGGGATTACTCCTGAACACCAGTCATATAGAGATCCCTGTAGATAGTCCACTGCAAGTCTCATTTGGTTATGAGTTGCAAGGTGAAGTGATGATGACCCTACAACCCTCACTATAGTACTCGCCAACACCTGTAATGGCAAGCTGAGAATATGAACAATAGGGATGCAGCTACCCCTCTTTTGAGTACCAAGCACGCAGTATATATCTATGTAGTTTTGTACACTTAGAAGGCCACCGCCTCTGCCGGCACCTTCCAATTTAACCGGAGGTCCCTATCATGATAAACCGAAGATAAAGTAGACATCTTCTGAGGTAACCTCTAGAAACTCACCTTGTAGGTCAAACATACCAAGATCATGAAATCAATAGTTTATAAAAAACTCTAGTGGGTGGACATTTGATCACATAGGTGAGGTACAAAAGAATTTTAATAACCCACTTTGCCGCAAAGCATTTACCATGGGGGAATCTTGTAGAGCTTCTTGGTCCATGTCTTCATGTTCCCTCTACCTCCACTCAAGCACCATATTTCAATCTAATAACAAGCCATTTATCAACCATTAAATTCATATAATTTTATTTATTTTTTGGCCCTACATAGCTTTTTCCTACCTCGCGCAGTGTACGCAGCTGTCCTTTGGACAAGTCGTGTATTGTACGCGACTTGCCTTTCGGGAAACCCGCGTACAAAATGTGTGTACGCTATTGTTGATATACCATACCCGCGTACACAGCATTCCTGCTTTGAGGACGATGGAAAACATCAAAATTTCGCCAAAAATTGAAATTTGCTTGGATCAAATGAAAGAGCATGGAGTGTAGTTTTACCTGGCACTTGCGGTTTCGAGAATTGTCCACTGAGTTGTCCACAACGAGCAATCAAAGGTAGAGGTAAAACTTGTCTATTTTGGGTAAAAAATCAAATGGTGAGTCTTGATTTCTATTTTGAACTATTAATAGAAATATTATTTTAAAAGTGGGTTTTTTCCTATAGTTCATATTTTTTATATAAAAATCAAACTAATACCATATCTTTTTCTTCAATGTGACAGGTCCAAGTTCATTTAAAGTTGTTTTTTCGCTCATATACGATGGTTTTTGGTCATTAACATGCATTTTGCATTCATACCTAATCCATCTTAATCCTAGAATTACCACTCTGACGATGGACTATGGTATTTTAACCATTAGCACCTCGTTTATGCCATTGTTCTTCCGTGGATAGGACTTTCCTCACATGAGCATCCTCGTTTAGAACCCACTTATTGTCTTTCGATACTCATGCTGCAGTTGTCAGAGGTTCAAGGGAGTCTTCTTAGCTATTTTTCACGCCAAATTGAGCCTCATTTTGGTCTCTTTTTACAAGCTATCCTTTTATAAGACTCCCCACCCTTATGGAGTTTCTTTAGGCCCGGGTCTAACTCCTCAAAATAGACTTGACTGCCGAGTAAACTTGTCCATTCAATATCGTTAAGAATATGTGAATGGGCATCCACATTGGTGGTAGGTTATCTCTTTCTCGGACCATGTGGAATAATATGAGAAAGGGTCACTCTCTTTTCTGCTGAATTGAGAAGAGTATTCTCAGGTATAGTTTTATCACTTTTCCAGACCTAAGAGACTAAATTTACGAAAAAGGAACACCCAGTATGAGCTCAGTTTTCTCTTTTTCATGCTCTGGACCTAAACATGAAAAAGATTTCGAGTGTGCTTTATGTCTTTGTCATGCTCGTTAAACACCAAGAACAAAACATCGAGTTTATTGTTGTAAGCCCCATTTCTCATACTCAAATGGATATTTCCAAGTGATCTTGCTTTCCTTCACACTCGTAAAACTCAAGCTATATGCTGCTCTTGAAGGAGAGTTGGGTAGGTGGTAATTTAACCTTTTTCAGACCTCCCTGACTAAGTACGAAAAAGGTTCACCTTTTCTTCTACGGAAGTTAAGAGAGTTTTTCTATGGTATGTTTTATACTTTTTCGGCCTCAGGAGACTAAATTGGACGAAAAAGGACCCCCTGGAGTCTTCTTTAGATTTTTCAGACTCTTTAAACATGAAAATGCCAAGTGAGCATGTAATAGTTCAGGCTCATAAAATCCACGAATCAGTGACACTATCAAGTATTATTCCCTCTTCTCTTCAAGCTTGTCAAAAAATGAAGAGAGAGTTCAATTGACTTTCTTGGACTCATTAAAATTTAACAGGAAAGATACGGAAGAAGTTTTCTTTTGGTTCTCAGTCGGTGGCAGTATGTCTTCCTTGAACATAGCACTCTCTGTTTTTTCCAATACTCATATCTCAATGTTCACTTTCAGTTCAGCTATCACTTCGAGTTTCTTACTTATCCTCTTGTCAGTTATACCTGGGAAATCTGATCATGTCTCCTACATGACAGATAAGTCTAGTTGTACTATCTGCAAAGTCAAAAGCTTCCTTGGGTCATCTTTGAGTCGTTCTCACTGTTCAAGGATTTAGCTTTGCATCTAATATGTATCCTGATTCCATCATTGTCCTATCTATTATTACTTGTGTATCCCTTCCTTTACCCAGTTCCTAATCACTCTTGTGATGCATTGGAGGATCTATTTCCTTCCTCATCACAGTATGGTTTCTCATCGGCACTTCCTAACGATGAAGACCTAGAGTTTTTGACGATAGTACCTTATGATTCACTTTCATTATTGGTGAATTCCTTTGCTTCAGTTGTCGATTATCACCTATTGGTTGACAATCTGTTGAATCCTATCCATGTTCAACTTCGATAACATTTATTCACATGGCCTAGATTGTACTGGTTCTTTTGGTTTTTTTATGAAGACCTTAGGTTCATATCTATGGCCTAAGTTGCGCAAGGTTCTGTTTTGATCACTTACACAGCTTCCACATCTTTGAAGACTCATCATTATTGTATATTGTGGCTTCGATCCACCTTTGTAATATACGTGGTCTTGAACCCGTATCATATGATGTACTCAAATATTGTAAAGGAGCTAGTGTTCCCATATATTGAACATGGCATCCTCGGATATGACTTTGTATATGGCATTACTATGTATTTGTTTCAAGTACTTCTTTTGCTCCATTGGACTTCTGAGTTCTCCAAGATAATGATTATAATGTATTTCGGCCATTGTTTCCCTCTGACCTCACACATTAGGGGGCATCTGTTATCAACCCAAATGGTAGTTCTCCATCCGAGTGTCGACATTCCTTATGTTGGTACACAAAAGGATATATTAGGATTAAAGTTTGCCAAAACACTATAGATGGGCATGACTTGGGATGCATTTACCTTTAAACCAGCTTGCTACATAATTTTTCCAAGTGTTGAGTTCCGTATGCGACTATCTCCATTGCAACTCGCGTACTGTACGTGACTATCTGCATTGCAACCCGCATACATCAGCGTACGCAGGTTTCCTTTGAGCAACTCATGTGTCATACGCGGGTTGCCTATATTAATAGTCGTGTACACCTCAGTTCGAACTTAAAAAATATAAAACGCGATTAATTGAGATTATTTGGGCCCTAATCATTAACTATCCGAACTGTTTCAACCACCCCAACCTTCGAAACCACTCTATTTCCCAAAGTATAAATAGAGGCCTTGGGGAGGGAATCAATCAATAAAGATTGGAGAGCAAAGTTATGATGGTGGTATATCTTCGAAATTCTTAGAGCAGTAGAACTCAAATTCCTTTGGTTGCAGAGGAGTCCTTGTCTCAGAAGCTGGGTTGTACTTTTATCTCATTCACTGATTGTTAATAAAGAGAATTCTTCTTCCAACATTGTGTTGAGTTTCTTTCATGTATCGTGGTTAATGAATATATTTGATTATGTATTTGATATATTGTTTATCTAACCTCTTATATATACATGCATGAGATATTACTAGGAGAATTTGCTCTTTACAGGTGAAAGAGGTGCATCCCTGGAAGCTTTGGAGAGAAGAGGAGCGGGAGAAGATCAAGCTTGGATCAACCATCGATAATCGGGTAAGTCAAGACTTTCTTCCTATTCCCTTTCTATTCTCTGGTAAAGCTGACTGTCTGCAAGGTTAGTAGTAATTTGGTAACCCCAGACCCTTGGTTACAAGGGTGCTTAATCCTTAACAACAATCATGTACCTTGTACTCTTCATTCTGGCTTACCCCATCCAAAACTTCACAAGCAAACTAATCCTTACAATATTCAATGGTCAACTAGATCTTCCACTCAGTTAACATCTGTAGCAAAGAGAATGTGGGTTTACGAGAGATGGCATCAGCCACAACATTCATTTTTTCATTTTTATACTCAATATCAAAATCATATGATTGAACTTTACTCACCCATTTTTGTTGCATGTCATTGAGTTCCTTTTGGGTTAGGAATTGTCTAAGACTATTGTGATCAGTATTCACATTGAATTTACCTCCCACCAAATACTATTGTAATTTGTCCAATGCATGCATAATTTCCAACAACTCCTTGTCATGGATTGAATACAACCTTTCGTCTGGCCGCAATTTTCTGCTCTTGAATGCAATAGGGTGCCTATCTTGCATCAGAACAGCTCCAATTCCCTCACAAGAAGCACCACATTCCAGCACAAAAGGTTTGGAAAAATCAGGCAAGCCAAGTACTGGATAGCTACTCATTATCTCTTTCATCTTCTGGAAATATTTTTCAGCCTCCTCATTCCAACTAAATGCACCCTTCTTAGTCAAATCTGTCAAGGGTGCAGTGTACCGGGAGTAGCCTTTGACAAATATGCGGTACTAGTTACAAAGTCCAATGAATCCTCTCAGTTCAATGAGGTTCTTTGGGATTGGTCAACCCAAAATGGCCTTCATATTTTCCTTGTCTACCTTGACTCCTTAGCATATCATATGGATGAGATAGAGGAGCTCGGTCATGCCAAACTCACATTTGGACAACTTAGAAAATAAGGTATGATCTGCAAGTATTTTGAGTACCACATCCAAGTGGAGTAGGACATACTCATCAAAATATCATCAAAGAATACAAAGGACATACTTACATCCAAGTGGAGCAGGACATACTTATCAAAATATCATCAAAGAATACAAAGGACATACTTACGTAGATTCTCATTGAACACCTTGTTCATGCAAGACTAGAAGGTTACAGTAGCATTATTCAAGCCAAATAGCATGAACAAAACTCAAAGTTGTCTTCTGTATGTCTTCCTCCCTCATTCTGATTTGGGCATACCTGGATCGGAGATCTATCATGGAGAATAATTTTTCTTCATGCAATTCATCCATTAGCTCATCAATATGGGGGCTTGGGTACCAGTTCTTTATGGTATTCTTTTTCAAGGCCCGGTAATCTATGGACATCCTAAGAGTCCCATCCTTCTTCTTCACTAGAACCACCAAAGAAGCAAAAGGATTGGAACTTGCTCTAATGAGGAAAATCAAGGAGCTCCTTGATGGCCTTCTCAATCTCATCCTTGAACCTATTTGGATTCTTGTAGGTGTTTATTTTTATCGAAAGTATACCAACTTCCAACTCAATTATGTGCTCAATGCCACGGTTAGGTGGCCTACCATGTGGAAA
The DNA here is from genome assembly GCA_001517045.1 of Pseudotsuga menziesii. Taxonomy (NCBI): domain Eukaryota; kingdom Viridiplantae; phylum Streptophyta; class Pinopsida; order Pinales; family Pinaceae; genus Pseudotsuga; species Pseudotsuga menziesii. Next base: position 102,201 of record LPNX010209462.1, on the reverse strand, counting down.
TTTTTCAAAAACAACCTTGTTCTTGTGAAACATCTTTTTGATGTCTTTGGGTTGGTATGAAACTTTGGTAGTAGTTCCCTCATTAGTAATATTGCATTTTGCAGCCCATTCAATGTCTCCATGTCTCAGAATGGATCTCATACTGCTTCCAGAAATTTCTTGGTTTGGGTAAGTGTTCATGGGCCCTTCAGAACCACAGGTTTCCCTTCAGCATCCTTGAAAATTTTCAGGGGTACTTTATAATTCATGGAATGTTCTCCAATGGAGTACAGCCATTGAAATCCCAACACCAGGTTGGTGTATTCCACATTAACAACATAAAAATTGTCCTTCAGGGTGTAGTCTCCAAGAATCACTTGCAGATTTGGAATCCACTGATTGCATTCCATGGTATGATTTCCAGGAATAACCACAGTGAATCCTTCAAAGGCCTCATTCAAAAGCTTCCTTTTCTCCACCATGGCTGCATCAATAAAATTATGGGTGGCACCCCCATCAACAAGGACTATGATTCTTTGGCCTTGCAGTACTCCTTTCAGCCTTAATGTATGGTACTGGGGTACCCCATTGAGTACTGCAATTTTGTTGTTGGGTTGAGGGAGATGATCCTCTTCCTCGGCTATTTCATATTCTCCATTATCCATGTCATATTCTTCCACTATATCCTCATCACTTTCAGAGAACACTTAAATGTAGTGTCACTTCCCCTTCACACACTTGTGGCCTGGAACCTAAGGTTCTTGGCAAGAAAAACAAATATTTTTCCTCCTTAGTTCATCCCGATCCTTGTAGGAGTAATATTTATTTCCAGGGGTAGGAAATTTCCTCACTAGAGGTGTTTGATTTTTCCATTTAAGAGGCATGGGAGGTCTTGGAGGATACTTGGTCCTCAGGATTGCATCTTGTAGATCTCTAGTTTTGCTCATCGCTTCTTGCAGAGTTGTGGGTTGGTAAGCTTTCACCATCCCCTTCAAAGGTTCAGCTAATCCTTCTGTAAACAAAAGGATCATCCTTTCTTCTGATATGTCAGTGACAATTATAGCCACCTTTTGGAACTCTGATATGTATGCTTCTGGAGTTCCCACTTGTCTAATATGTGCCAAATACAGAAAAGATATGCAAGGATCTCTCCGGTCAAACCTTTTTGTTAATATTTTGGTGAATTCCTCGTAGGTGACCATTTGATCATGTCCTAGGGTATTCATGCCATGAAACCACCATTCAATGGCCTCCCCATCAATATGTAAGGATTCCAAATTGATGGAATTCCTTTCTTCCATAGGATTCAATTGAAAACATGTGTCCATTTTCTGGATCCAAGAGCTCACTGAGCAATTGGAAGTGCCATCAAAATATGGCAAGGTGATTTTCCCAATGGAATTATTTAATTCAAAATTCTGATATGGAATAATTGGAGTTCCTCTTGGATTCCCCCTATATTTAGTCTCACAGAAATATCTGAATGGCAGAGCCCTTATCCATTCTTCACTAAAGGATTGATAAACATAAAACTTCTCCTGCCATGTAGCAATTATTTCAGTCTGTGCTTCATGGTCTTCCTTTGCGATCTCTACAAATTTTGGCATAGTAGGTCAGGGATGCAAATTTTGTTCATCTCTATGCTCTATAGGCCTATTCTGAGGCCCAGTCTTGGAGAAAACAGATCCACCCATGATCTTTCTCTCTTCATATTGGGAACCAATGTTGCTCCCTTCTCCATCTTTAACTCCTGGTTGTTTAGCTAGGAATTATTTGGTCTCTTGACCAGATTGTATGATATTAGTTGAAATGTCTTGAAAACCTTTCAAAATGTTCCTCACAAAGTTTCGTAACTCGTCCTTCTCATCTTTGTCATCGTGGAATCTCCCTTCCACGGATCTAACTTCCTCTTCTTGGGGAATCTTTCTTTTAGAATCAGAACTATATTTTGGACCCATCAATAAATTATCAAGAGAATATATGGGGGACCATGCTCTGATACCACTATAATGATCCAAATTCTGATATACAGATCAGATCACTAATATTGCTGCAACTTTAATTAAATTTCTGATCTAAAACTTGCAGACACTCAGTAAAATTTCAAACTAAGCAAATGAAGGTATTTTGCTGAGAAATTCATAAGTATGGAAGTAGGAAGAGGGAAGAAACCAAGGAAATTTTCAGAACATAGAATTAATATTCCCTAACACATTTATATCGGGGACCATTTAGGTTTCAGAGTCATCTATGCTGAAACTTACTCCCACGTTTCTGGGTCACCAAATCGTGAAACTAGGAATACTTATTTTGTTCCTTTCAACCAGAGGATTGGGTAAATGCAAAAGTAGGTTATAATGAATTTATATAGAATAAAATAAGGTTTGGAATAGTTTGTAACAGTTCTGGAAGGTTTTGTGGAGTTTAGGAGTGATTTGGGAAAATTGGGCGATTTTGGCCTTGGGAAGTCCTGCGCAGTGGAGGCTTCCCAAACAGTGTATGGCCTCAACTAATTTTCAGTATGAAAGTATTCATGGACATAGGGGTCAATAAAAAATATTCATCAACTTTCAGAATCGAAATTGAGTAAACATAACTCACATAATTGAAGAAACGGTGAGACTAGTCAATTTAGCCTAGCAATCTAGATAGGGTGTACAAATACATATGAAATTCATAGAAGAAATGAATAAGACCTGAGAAATGAAATTAAGAGAGCCTAATACATATTATATAAACATATTACACCACTCATACTCATGCTCATGGCTTTGACTCCTTTATTGTTGCATTTACTTGATCAAAAACTCTCATTTAAGCATGAATTGAAGTTCATTGATAGAAGATTTGAAATATGAGATAATTGGACAGTATTATTACAGAAATATAGATATATTTATCATATTTATTTGACTTGTTCACATCAAAAGGGAAGTGGAGGACTGGCCACTCCAAAATGGGGCTCAAAACAGTGGGCAGGAGGCCCAAAATATGACAACATAATGGATGGGAGCGTAGGTGAAGCTTGGGATTCAATGGATCTCGATTTCACTGATGATGATGGTTGAAATAAGTGACTGATATGATCTCATGGGCTGATCAATGCGCTCCAAACCTGAAATGAAGAATGAAAGGGAATGGAAGAGTAGGAAAGGAAGGATTTGGGGCACATCTCCCAAAGGTTGAGGCACACCACTCAGTAGAATATGTTTCACATAAGCATGAATCAATTAATTCATCAACCAAACTAGTAAATGGAGCTCAAATACCTTTTAACTATATTCTTGGGTGACTTGTTTAGCAGGTATAGGTGATAGGTGGCCTGTGAGAGCAAGTCATCCACATAGAAACCCTAACCTTGGCCAAGTCATGCGACCTCCTTGATTAATTGGAAAGTACGGGCTATGTGAAGATGTTTCCCTGTCCAAGTCATCCATACAAGTTAGCAACTGCTCCCTCCTTAGGCCAAGAGTTTATTGTTTTATCTTATGACAACTTTTTTGTTTTCCTTGCTTTTGAGACTGAGTCACCAAAAGGAAACTGCGGCCTCCTTTGTCAAATGTTTCTTGCTTTTCCTATGACAACTTTTTTGAGTCTTAAAAAGGAAATTACACCCTCCTTTGTCAAATGTTTCCTGATTTTTTCTTTGACTGCTTTTCTATGGCTTTTGGGAACTTTCCCTTTTCCTACATGACTGCTTTTGTCATAAAGTTTCCAATTCTTCCTCCTTGGCAAGTTGGCTTGCCTAAGTGCGCCCCCCTAACATGGAAAGCTTATTTCCACATTATTAAATTTCAAAATAAATAATCATGGTAAATAAAAACCAAGTACATGCCTCAATTATAATTATTTATCAAAATTTCCCTATGCTAGTTGATTAATGCAACTTAGTCCCCCTAGGTATTTAGCATGGTCCACACTTTTGTTGGTCAATTAGGTGGGGACATGACACAAATATTAGAAGTGATAGGCTGCCAAACATTTCGACTAAATGGACAATGCATTAATATATGATCCACAGTCTCACAATCTTGTTTACATAAAGAACATATGTTAGGACCTACCTAACGTCTCCTAGTAAGGTTATCCTAGGTAAGTATATAATTTTCATAACCAACCAAATGAAACATTTTAGTTTCAGTGGCATATGCCACTTCCAAATTTTACAATACCACCATTTGGGAACAGAGTTAGAAAAATAATTTGTAAGTTCAGCATATACAGCTTTTGTAGAGACAAGTCACAACACCTGTAGTATTGTCAAAGGACCAAACCATTTCATCCACAACATCCCTTAGTCTAACGCTATATTTATTTAAGGATGTGATATACTCGGTCCATTCAACATCCCAACTACTACCTACACCCATATCCTCAACAATCAACCAATAAGAGTATGAATGTCTCATCCAATGTGATCTCTTGATATGAGCCAAAGTATAAAATCCCAATTCTACAAGATAATCCAAAATAAAGGAAGAAGTAATATAATTATCTCCAATCCCAATGACTAGATTAATGCCAACAAGAACCTGTGTACCATTTCTAACATTCCAGGAAAGTCTCCTACTAATCCATGGAAACAATCTAAAAAACCCCTTCCAAAAATTTGAAACATTATGAACCTATTTAGCATAACTCCTAATCCATTCCACGGTGATTCCTTTAATATATTTAGTGTTAATCACCTCACACCATAAGCTAGAGCCAAAAATGCCCCTCCAAAGACTCTTCATACTAAGAGAAATATTAAACCAGTGAATATTCTTTACATCCCAGCCACCTAATTTTTTGGTTTATCAAGATTCTCCCATGTAACTAGGTGAACTTTTTTAATCAGCACTTGTACATGACCACAAAAAACTAAATATTATCTTTTTTTATCATATGAATAATAGTTTGAGGGACCTATGCAAGTGAAAACCAGTAGACTGGTATACAAACTTGTAATACCCTCTGTTTTATCCTCTGGACATATTATTGTTGTTGTTATGTTGGACATAGTGGCACAATGTGTATGGACTATTGTTTGAACATTATTATTATTTTTATTATGTTGAACTTATAAAATAATTAATAAAATAAAAAACAATCGGACGACCGATGCCACGAAAGAGAGTATGAGGAACCATGATGTTACGAGCAAGGGGTTATGGAAAAGTGTGTACATATCTGTGTTGAGCCTATGATTATGTTGTACACCCTTATTATGTACTTGATAGACCCTCTTGGTTATGTACCCTCACATGTTATTCTAATCCTTGGTTTTATTTACCTTGAGATTAAATTTTTTTTTAGGATTGGAGTCCCTCTCTCACCTAGTATGCCCTCATGAGTTGGATTAGTGTGCCTCTTGGTCTAGAAACTTAATGTGTAACTCCTATTTTCTATTTTTGGAAATCTAACTCTCATGCTTGTGTCCCTCTCTCTCCCAATTCGAAATTCTCATGAAAGAATTCGATTTTCTTGTGTTGGAAGTCACTCTTGTGTGTTGGTTCATGTTTTTGCTCTTGTGCTTGTGTTTGGAAATTGTGGTTTGATTTCGCTACTCTTGGTATAAGATCCTTACTAATCCTATTTCCAATATGAGTTACTCTAGAGCCACTGGTATTTTTCCTGGACCCACTAGAATTTCCTTGGATTGGAAATGCTACTTTCCATTGGGTTGTGGTTGGATTGTTGTCCTAGAGCCACTGGAATTTCCCTAGAGTGGAAGTAGAGGTCACACTTTCCATTGGGTTGTTCTTGGACTGATTTCTTGAGAGAATTTGTTGTTGAGTGTTCCCTTTCTTGTGGAATCATGGTTCTGGATTGGGGGTGACCATTTCAAAGTGAGTTTTTGCCTGCATGTTGTCTACGGCTGGGTGGAACGTGGCATAGTCAATTCCGGTTGTGTATTTGAAAAAGATAAGTGCTTATCTCATGTTTATTTAATTTATTTGGATATGATATGATTTATTTATGTATTCACATGAAATCTTTTATGAAACATATGATCTATTTGTGGAAGAAACGTCTCATGGAATTCAATCTATTTATGCAAGTAGATTTTGTGAAGGAATTGGAAACTAGTTTTGGGATTTTTTTGGACAAATTGTTTGAGGAAATGATTCCTTGGAACCTTTGCTACAAAACTGATATTTATTCCCATTTTAATTATATAATGTGTATTTTTATGGTACAGTATCCTCAAAATGGCTTAAGAAACTTCTCTTTTATGCTTCTACCTTTTATTCGAAAACTAGTTTTTCGATTGGATTGTTTTGCATAGTTTGGAGACTTGGAACATGAAGCGTTTGTAAAATTCCTGAGTGTTATTTTTATGATTATCTCTGATAAATACACTTTAAATGTGTGTGTTAATGTGAAGGTAAATATTCTTGATAGTTTTTGGGAAATGTCTTCTAAAATTCTAGATCAATTTCCAATTTCTAGCTCCTTCAATGGAATTGTTTTGAGTAGATTTGTGACTTTGCATATGAATTGTTTGACGAAATGTTTGAATGATATATGCCTATATTATGACTGATAAAAAAATATATTTATATTTGGAATGGAATTTGAATGATTCTATGAGTTGTTTATTTAATTATTCTAGTGATTCCTAGAATTACTAGTCAAATCGGATGAGTAGAATAAGCTAGTTTTGTGAGTTATTTAATGGACTATATATGTACGGAAAGATACATACATATGAATTTAGGTGAAATTTTATACAATTTCCATGAGATACATTAGTCATATATTTCTCTTTATTTTTCATTTGAAAAGTTAAATTGGAAACTAGGTACATTGTGGTGAAAATTGATAACTAGTTGTGGATTGAAATCTCTGTTTTCGTAAAAACGGAATGCTAAAACCATGTGCTGTGATTTTAACATGTTATTGTGTTGTAGGTTGATACTTATCAGGTTTTATTCTTTAATTATGGATGCATTTCATTTTAGTTCAATTATTTAGACTCAATTCCTTGCGGTGAACGTTAACTAGTTTCATAGGAATTGATGGAAAAGATCACCTTATGTGCAATTGGAATGATATTTAAATAAACATTTAATTGGATTTTGTTGCACAATTAAATATGTTTTTAATGTATGTAGTATTTGTTTTTGTTTTAATGGCATGGTTACAAGTTGATTATGTGCAAGACTGGCTGCTTATATTGGAAAACTAGTTAACTAGTCTTGTGGACTCTCTTTCGTAATTACCACGATTAATTATTGTAATTTTGGTAATTGGGACTTATTTACATGAAATTACATGTTATTAATCCATTGGAATTTATAATTTATGGTTATTTGTTAAACAATTGGATTTGTAATAAGTGACGTCATTTGCGCACTAAGTGTCGTCAAGTGTCGTAATTAACACCTTAATTACTAGTTAACTATGAATAAGAATAATTACCCTTTAAAAGTGGTTATCATATCTGATATGGATTGTATTGAAGGTTTTATGATGTTATATTATGGTTAAGTAACTATCTCATCCCTAGGATCGTCTGTTGGAATTGTTATTTAATTTATTTTAATTTATTGAGTAATTAAAGGGATTTTGTTGTAATTAAATAATGAATGGTGAAATTAAATATTTGTTTGACTAATATGTTGTGCTAAAATTATCTAGTTATACTTAGAGAGATAATTATATGTCCCTTAGACACTCTAATATCCTTGGGGGACATTACACAACTAGAACAACTTTAACCAAAGTAAGCCTACCTCCCATAGATAAGTACTTGTAAGTCTAGTTTCCAAACTTCTTCTCAACCTTTTTAACCAGCCACAATGATATGTCATATCCAAGAAATTTTAATTAACCATGAATTATATGTGAATCATTCTCAACTTCTATTTTTTTAATAATCCATAAAAAACAATTTTAAAGGAAACATATTCGACAATATTATGTGGATAAAACAAAGCATGCAAAAACCATGAAATTGAATATTGTAACTTATTAACGGAGTTCAACTCGAAATCCTACGTCTCTAGGTCCACCTCTAGTCCGAACGATTTCTTCAAATTCAACAAATTACATCAATTTATGGACGACGTTAAAAGTTCTAACAGTGTACATAAAGAACAGACAAACCAATGTGATACCTCAAGCGCACGGAATGAGAGGCTCTATCTCCTATGATATATCTTCAAGCATTGGAAAAATACACAGACTGATCCTACCAATATTAAACTTATATATGTCTTTGTATGAATAATTCCAATGAACTCTTCATGCTTCCTTTCCTTCCTTCTTTGTTTCCCTACCCTCTCGATATGTATGTGCCCAAAACTGTCTGTTAAATGGTAGAACTCGGTCTATTAAGATCTGTAGATAACATTCCCAATTTAGGAAAAAATATGATTCCATGGCCAAATTATCTTTCAAGATAAATTCCAAGCCCATATTATGATAAATATGCACAAATAATGGATCAAATGTAAAGATCTTGAAAAACGATCCATGACCATTGGTCCATTTCCTTGTCAAGTTTAGTTTAGACTAATAAAAATATGTCTCTGACATTCCTGGCAATGAAATTGTCGGTCATGACTGTCCCGACCCGACATATATGATATCGATGTTGAAAATGAGAGTCGGGAGTACATAGTAGCAACACAACAACCTTTTTATTTTTCCAATGCCGACCATTCCAACCCGACAATTCTGATCCCGATGCCGGACATCGAGAGTTGGGAGGGTACAAATAAGAAACAATAGCAAGACTCTGATTGTTCTAACCCCGACGCTGGAAGTTGGAAATCGGGAGTTGGAGTTCATGCATTGGTAATTTTATTGTTAACTTGTACTGCCAGTAAATTCTTTATCTAGAGTCCATATTTTATGAAATAAACTTTGCCGAAATTCTCTTAGCAATCTCTACTCGACTGTATCTTCGCCTACAACATTTGAAGAATATTGAATTTCGATTATTTGGGAGATCCTCCTGGATCAAACCTCCTCACTAGAAGCTTTTGGACCCCAAAAGTTTATTTTACACTGAAAGAAAGGGTAGAGCTCCCTCACTTTTCCAACCTCCATCCATTTTGCTTTGCTTGGATTCATCCCTTTAAGCCCTATCTGAAGGTACTCTATAACACCCCGACATGAAGTCCTTACATTTTTTTCAAGGATGACATCTTGGTGCAACTCATTAATCATATACTCAAGTGAAATATCATCAATAGAAGGAACTGTATATTAGTCTCATCATCCATGAGCATAGGAGGTTCATACAACTTAAGATTCCCAACATTCACAACTAAATATATTTGCATGTATGGAGGTAAATCCAAACAAAAAGCATCAGTGCCAATCTTTTCTAGAATTTCAAAAGGACCATACCTGGTTGTATTAAGCTTTTTACCTTCCCCTTTGAGTCTCTCATTGCTGATATATAAGCAAACTTTGTCACCAACCTGAAATTGATGATCAACTCGATGCTTATGATGTCGGGATTTCTACTTTTCCTATGTTTTCTCCAATTTCTCTTGAACTTCCTGTTGCACTGCTTGGATATTCTAGATGAACTTCAAGGTATTGATTGCATCATGATGTCCATATACCACATCTTCTTTTCCAAAATAAAAATCCTCCAGTGTCTTTGGTAGTTAACCAAAAAAAGTATCAAAAGGATACCTCTGGGTAAAAGAGTGTGTTGCATGGTTGTAAGCATGGTGTATGTATTGCAACTGTTCATCCCAAATATTAGGATACTTGCTCCAATAACCTCGAATAAGCTGAATAATTGTTCTATTTACCACCTATGCTTTTTCATAAGTCTGTGGATTAAATGTTGTGCTCCTCTTAAGTTTAGTATCTATAATCCCCCATAAGTTTGACCAAAATTCTCCCAAGAATCGGTAATCCCGATCATATACAATGGAGACATGAATCCCAAAATGAACCCAAACAAACTGGAAGAACAAGTGAGTTGTTTGTTTAGTTGTGACTTTTTTTTTACATGGAATTGAAATACACATTTTGTTGAACCTGTTCACTACCACAAACAAATAATCATGCCCATTTTGAGACATAGGTACCCCCCAAAAAAATCCCATAGAAATACTTTTCCATGGACAGGATGGAACTGGAAGAGGTGTGTACAATCCCAACTTCCTATTGCTAGGTTTGGTTGTTGCACACATCACACAACATCGTATATATTTAGAAACAGTTTCTTCCATTTGCGGCCAATAACAATACCTTTACAATTGCGACATTGTTTTCTCTACTCCAAAATGACCAACAATACATGAGGCATACTTCTCTAACTACATGCATTCTTTCCTTATTTGGAATACAAAGTTTTCCCACACAATACAGTAATTTATTATGCACATGATAATTCCTCTCTTCTACTTGTTTGATGTGAATTAATAATGCATACACATACTTAAAATCCTTGTCTTCAACATATTGTTCAATATAACTTCCATGTTCTAATGAACTATTTTGAAGAATGATGGATGCAATCATTGGAGGTATTGACAACATATATGCTACTTTAATCTGAACCCATTTTTTATACTTTATAATTAAGTGGAATTGTTGTAGAAACCCCTGTTATACCCAAATCCTGTCACCACCATGTGCTAAGACCTTTGACTTGCATGTTTGCCCTTAATCCCAGCACTTAGAGTGGAAACCCCATGTTGTTTTTCAATTCTACATGAAAATACTCGGCACCGCGCTTTTCCTGTGAACCATGAGCGGTACCTTGCTCGCACCGCCTGCATCTTGTTTACCATAAGCTTTTCCACCACCTGTGGCCTTTAGTCCATAAGCGTTTCTTATCTAAACCACTCTATCATAAGAGGAGAAAATCGATACCCTGGGTAAAATGGGAAAAAGAGAAGTTTCTCGAGGCTTCTAGATCATGAGCCTTGTGTCCTCCCTTATCCCTATCATTGTGGATCAGTTGAGCACGAGATCCCCCATCATAGGATCTTAGAGGCCACCTCATCCATAAATCTCTCAACCATTCCTATCCATTGAGCCTTATAAATACAAGCTCATGTCCATGGTTGAGAGGGGGGAATTATAGAGGTATTGTTATGCTGTTGGATTGACCACTTGGCCCAAGCCATTGGAGAGCATAGAGAGCAAAGTTGGAGCTTATGGGGATGAATTATTTGTCTCATGGAGATGCATGTCGACACTAAGGCTTAATTGGTTGTAAACTTATCCATACATCTTAATGCAAAGCTAATTTTCGTCCCACATTACTGTTGTTTTGATTTCACATATACATGTTGTTAGATTCCTTAGTCACTAGCATGGATAAGTAGATGATTTTCTGGTAGCTTTGATGTGTTTGCATGTTTGATCTATTTGCAGGTACACAGGTTCACTATCGAAGAAGCATTCCAGGTGTCTACGACATCCAGGGAAGGTCTTCATCCTTTTTCATTCACTCATTTGTTCTGGATCTGAACCATTCAGACCAGAGGAATAGCTTCTGTCCACATAAGGTGAAATATTCCTGGTTACAAATCTGGCGACTCCACTGGGGATTGATACGTATATCAGTTGATCTGATCTTCCTCAGCTCTTGAACTCTTGTCCGAATCCAGGCTCCATCTCCAACTCTCTTCAGTCAGATGTCCTATTTGACTCAGTGAATTTTGGTTTGAAACTTTTAGATCTGCTCAGATCTGAAGTATTTCAACTTTTTATGCTCCTTTTTACTCTCAATCTATCAGTTTTTACCTTAATCTGATCTTTTTCTAACTTGATCTGTCGTTCTCCTTTGTGTTTTGGATCTATACAGGGAACCGCTCTTATGTTGTTGGTGAGAAGCGATGCCACCTCCTAAATCCTGTTAGCAACACGCGGTGCCACCGCCTAAGACCTGTTATCCAGAAGCGGTGCTTGGCCAAAACCACTATGTCAAGACCCCTCCAGCGCGGTGCCAGGTAGGCCTTATTCCAAGACCACTTTTTTCTCATTTTTTGCAAAAAAATTGAGTTGATTTTCTTTCAGCCCTGCACTATCAGGCTTGTGTGTTAGAATATGATGCTTATGGTTTGAAATTTTGTGGTAAAATATCGGTTTGATTGAAGAATCCAAAAGATAGATTAGGCTTGTTGATTGTCCATTTTCTTTCGTGCTTGTTGGTTGTCTTTGTGAAAGGATTTGTTTTTCGAAAGCTTAGGTGTTAGAGAGCTCTCTTTTATTTCTGTTATATAGACTAAAAGAAAAACGTTTAATTAGCATCTTGATTTCATTTTTTGTTCCCATAGAAGACTTCTTTTTGCTTGTTTAGAAAAGAATTTTTTTTACTGAGATTAGGTCATTATCATTAGTGAGCATAAGACATTGGATCTCTGATTGGCCTCACAAGATTTCAGGTTCTCTATGTTATTTTGTCTCTTTTGCATTTATACTATCTCATCAAAATAAAAAATATTATAGTTTTAAGTTATATCTATATATGCTTTAAGAAAAATCGAAAAATAGAGTGCATATGCATATAGTGTGCTTCTTGTTTTTCTTTTGAGAAAAGAGACTCCTTCCCTTTTGATTGCTTTCAGAAAAGAGAAATGAGTTTGGAAAGTGCTGCTTGTCTTTGATTTTGTGTTCAAGATTGTTGTTTGGAAATTTTTGGTTTTGAAGAAAAAGAAAATACTCTCTTTCCCTCCCGTAGGTAGGCATACCGAATGGTAAAGTGAAATATTTGCATATGCATATTGCATGGTTTTACTTTTTCTATCAAAACTCCATGCATTCACCTAACCATCCACTTTAAAATTAACGTTAGTTATAGGTTAAAATTTACATAGCAATTTGAGTGATAGGTTAGAGACGCGTTCGGGCATCATTAAGCGTAGGAGCTGTCGTTACTCGTCCGCATTACATCCCAGGACTCGCGCGGTTCTTCCACGTACCATCGGTATATTGAACGACCTTTCATGTACCCTTGAGGTATATAGAAAGGTACTTCACATTCTTGATTGTATATCGGAAGGCCCCTTGTGTACGGTTATGCATTAGATAGCACTACTACCGATTTGAGCTCCCACGTACCTTGCGTATATCAGGAGACCCCACTAGGATACCTTATACATATGAGGAAATCCCTTTGGCCATCTTGCTTGGATCCATACACTGAAAAATCATTCGGGGAGATTACTACGCACATACCCTTGAGGTATATCGCGAGTGGCACCTTCTTGACAATCATGGTGAGAGACCTGACTATCTGAACTCCTCCTGTCATTTTAAGTTTGCTTGTTTGACCTATAGCTTGAGTAGGGAAATTTTTGGTGTGTTTTCTAGTTTTTGAGACCCTAGGTTAGATAGGAGCTGTACAAACTGGTTGAGCTAATATAGTCCAAAAGAGTACGAGGCTTGCCACCCGATTTTATTCCTGTTTTAGGAGAAAATCCAATGGAAGATATCGACCAAGGAGTTGCTACCACCTCCCAAGTGGGAGATAATGTGGTTCCAGAAAGCGGAGGACCATATCCTTCACACTCGCCTCCCTTGGTCCAACAACCTTCTCGAGGTAATACTCTGTTCCATTCTCCCATAGAAGGTCATGTTGATGATACTACCCGTTCGAATTATGGTCCCAATGCTCAATTTTGGGATACCTCTATAAGACAGGACATTGCCTCATTTGGCACCCGTTTAAACTTTTCTAAAGAAGTTTCTCCAGATGAAGAAGAACGTAGAAAATACCATGCAACCATTCTCCGTGCACAGGAGATTGAAAGAAAAATAGATGACATATTGGGCACACCACCATCATGTTCCACAGTTGTTCCTGTGGGATATTGTTCACTTGTCGATTCTATGAGACCCATTGAACCAATTATAGATCGCACAGTAACACCACATAACCCAGGTCAAACTAGCAACCCCACCACCTCCCATATTATGTTTGTTCCCAATCCTCCCAATTCTTTTGCACCTGGGGCTCAACCTTCAATTCCTGTTTCTTCATTACCTTCTAGTGCCGGGGGGGAACCCTTGGCACGACCTACATTATCTAGCACCAGAATTGTATCTAGTCAAGGACAGACCTCTGGTATAGAACAATCTACAGTTTATGTCCCTCCCACCCACACTAATGCGGTTAATCCCCCATCTAGTTCAGGTCATCCCTTGGGGGCACAACCTGTAACCAATCAAACCTCTTGGGGTTATGGTTATACAGCAAATCAAATACCTGTAGGGAACATTAATTATCCACCCAATCCTACAGGAATTCCTTATGCTGGAATTCCATATCCTAGTAATACATTCACACCATGGGGGAAACCTAACTGGTCATACATGCCAGCTATGGGGAAGATACCCATACATACTGCGGGAGGTGCCGAAGGACCGCCTTATGAAGGTCCTCCCCCTGGGGGGCCTAATGGTCCTGGAGGGCCTGGTGGCTTCCCCCCTAATGGCCCTGGAGGGTCTGGTGGCCCTCCTCCTAGTGGTTCTGGAGGCTCTGGAGGTTTACCTCCTAAAGGCCCTAGAGGGTCTGGTGGTCCTGGTGGTCCTGGTGGTCCCAGAGGCCTTAGTGGTCCTAACGGTCCTAATCCTAGAAATCAACCCCCTGCACATGGATTTTTCGGTAGTTCTTCATCACAACAACCTGTCTATCAGTCTACTTACGGTCCTACTGGTAACTATATGCCATATCAATATTACCAGTATGTGCAACCTAACCATCAGTTACCTTTCCTAGCAACTTTGGACTTGCCTCGTTTGTCCAAGTTGATTAATGACCCCATCCAACATAACCCCTCGTGGCCTACCATTCCGGTAAAGTTACCATCGGACATTCCAAAGTTCGACGGGAAGCAGGGAGACGATCCGAAAATCCATGTCATGACATTCCATCTGTGGTGTTCTTCAAACTCCCTTATGGATGATTCAGTTTGTTTAAGAATCTTTCAGCAAAATTTGACCACTACAGCCATGAAATGGTATATTGAACCTCCGCAACACTCGTTTGTGGATTTTGGCTCATTGGCAATTGTATTTCTTACACACTTTCAGCTTCCTATTCGTTATGAAATAGGTACTGATCTCTTAGCTTCTCTGTGACAGAACACATCCACCCACATATCCGATCATATCCATGAGTGGAGAAGGCGAAGAAGACTTATTAAGGCTCCCATTCTGGATCAGTTATTAGCTGATTGGTTTACCAAATTTCTGTTGCCTTCGATTACCTGAGATGTGGCTATGGGCGGTGCCGTTACTGAAGAGCAAGCCATTATTCAAGCCCAGTATCTGGACTTGGTCTATTCCCAGTCCGGAACTTTGTATGACTTGATTCCTCAAGCTCCTCGCCCAAGAACCGATCCTGTAAAGCCACCAGCAGAAGTCCCTATTGATGGGATTGTTTGTTCAATCCAGTCCCCGTCAGCAGCAAAACCTGCCAAGAAACCCCAGAATACCACCCCTTCTCCTGTAACTCCCAAGGTTTCCACTGAGGTTAATTCTATTCAGAATATTCAAACCTCTGGCAGTAATAAAAAGAAAGGTAAAAATAAAAATAAAAAAAACCTGGAAACCAACAAGAGAACCCAAAACCAACCAACAATGATAACAATAAAGGGAAAAGAAAAGCAAAATATCCATGTCTGCTATGCAGAGGTGACCATTTCACAAAAGAGTGTCCCCGCCGGGACGAAATCACCCAATTTTTGAAAACAAATCGCGTATCCGCAATTCTCACGGACCCTTTTCCCTCTCAACAACAACTGATAGACCACATGTCTAATCATGGAAACTCTAGTTCATCAGAGGAAATTCGTATGATATCCTCGGATACCATTAGTCTGCAAACTCGAAGTCAAAATTATGACAAACCCGCAAATAAGAAAGAAGACCATTCTTCTTCAGGGAAAGCTCCTTCTACTGGTTCTCCCGAATCCTCGTCTATTGTCCCCCTAACCATCGAGAAGCCTACTCTTGATATGATTTTGCATCCACCCAAGAGTACTCTTAGGAAGGCTGTCTTTAACCCCAATGCTCGAGCTGCTCAATTTTATAATGTAGTTGAATACCTCGCTCAAGCACCATGTGCAATGTCTACCTTGGAAGTGCTCCAAAGTTGTCCTACACAGCGCAAAAACCTATTAACTGCGTTAGGAGCTTTAGACCAGGACAATTCTAACTTGATTCATTTCAATGTCAAGAACTATAAGTCTAGACTACCTCACAAAATTTCTTTCCAAATCATTACGAAATTAATCAAAAAGAAAGTCTTTAGGACTATCTTAGATGAAGGAGCTTCAACATTGGTTTTGTCTATGTCTTGTTGGAAAGCTATTGGCTCTCCCGATCTTGTAACATCACCTACGACTCTGAAGGCCTTTGATGGACGAGGTTTCCATTCCCACGGTCTCATATCAGCCCTTGCAGTTAAGCTTGGGGGAAAAACTGTTTCTATTCAGGTAGAAGTAGTGGATGCCCCGTTAGATTATAACCTCCTTCTAGGAAGAAATTGGTTTTACGCCATGACTATTGTCGCTTCGACAATATTTCGAACAGTCCAATTTCCACATCTAGGGAGAATTGTTACCATTGATCAGCTTGAATTATGTACGCCGAATGTTACAACCTCTACAACTAATAACATCCCTATGTTAGGCCAGTCCCCTCCTCCTTACCAGTCGATTGGGGTAGGCATGTTGAAGGATTCATCCCTTATGGGGATTTTTCCGTCCACTCCTCCTAACAAAGATACAGCGATAGTGAATATGATTGCGTCATTTGATTGTGAGCCCAAGGGCAAACAAATTGTTGAGTCCACCTCATTGAGTCCACATAAAGAAATGTACAACACCATTCAAACCCTTTCCGATGATCACACCGATGACCTTCATCTGGTGGATTCGAATCCTTACCACTTGCCTTACTGGTTAGAACCATCTCTTCCTGTTCTGGATTATCTCTCTAAGACTTTTCCTTTCGACGAGTCCATTATGGAGATTATGAATATGAATGAGTCCATTTGGGAGGATCACCATCATAGATCCCTGTTCCTCCCCAACACCAGTTCGGTTAACCATGACTTTGAATCCTTGTTTTCCACTGATATTGTCAAAGAAACTCAAAGTGCTATATTGTTTCAAGACACATATTCTTAAGGAAACCTTTGCAACATTACTCAGACAAATCTGATTGACATATCAGCCAAGCCTGGTACCATTGAGCATGTTCACGTTGGGCAGAACTGCTTGACAGACGAATCTGAAGCATACAAGGCACTTTTCAAAGAATTTCATGATATTTTTGCCTGGTCCTATGAAGAAATGTCGGGGATAGACCCATCCATTGTGGTCCATGAAATTAAAACCTATCCCACGGATAAACCTGTTAGGCAAAAACTAAGGCAAGTCCATCCACGAAAGGCCGCAACTATTAAAGTTGAGATAGAGAAACTTCTCAAAGATAGGTTTATTTATCCCATACCCCTGACAGAATGGGTATCGAACAGTGTCCCTGTCAATAAAAAATAGGGCACCATTAGAGTCTGTATCGATTTTAGAGACTTGAATAAAGCTTGTCCCAAGGACAACTTTCCTACTCCACATATCGATCAAATTATCGACAACTGTGCTGGAAG